>NDXB01007198.1:12054-36280 GCA_002631895.1 Agapornis roseicollis | reverse complement strand
TTCTTTGCTGTGGTGGGGGGGGGGGGGGGGGGGGGGGGGGGCAGCAGGATTTGATGGTTTCTGTGCTTATTTATTGCAATTCTTGCTCCTAATTTTAAATGTTCCATTCTGGAAATCATTCCCTTGTTCCCACAGAAATAAGGGGAAGCTTTCATTTGCTCTGCCCCACGTTTGTGACTCTTTAATAGTCAAGAAAACAGGCAAAGACACCAGTCCAAACCCCAGGCAAAGCCTATGTATAGACAAATATTTTCCATAGAACACTGCCTCCAGTATGAATTCCAGTAAATGCAGAACAGGGCTTCTCGAAACAACATTTTCCTGAATGCTCTGTGTTTCCCTGAAGAAACGGGGAGGTTTCCAACTGCTTACTTGACCTCAGGATTTCAAATGGCATTCCTGCTCCTCTGCAGGGAGATCCCATCCAGCTCTTCCACTATAGGTTTTTAAAACCTCAGGTCAGCTTTGCTCATACCCAATAATGTAAAACTAATGAAACCCTCTCAGGTCTTGGGTGTTTTGTCGACGCTTTCTTGTTCCTCCTGCTCTTTACTCAAGCTTCCATGTGCCAGATGTGGAGTATTTCAGTGCGAGGAGCTGTTTGTGCATTGCCACCACCTCTCGGAGCCCATAGCAAGGGTTACAAGCTCTCCTCTAGCATGGGAAGCTCCAGGCTGATGAGCATAGCACCATGCTAATAAAAGCCAAATGGGTTTGTGGGAGCTGGGGGGATGAGTGGCTTTTTGGTTTGATCTCATGACTTCTGCAGTAATGGTACGGTATCTGGAGCTGGGTCTGTGGGCTTTGATTCCCATTGGCATCCCAGAGCCAGAGCTTTGTGTGAAGGCTTGCATGCCCAAGAATCCAGCAGGAGCTGGGGCAGGCATTGAACTGGGCACAGAAGCAGGGAACTGCTCCTTCCAGAGAGCGCATAAATGAAGTTTTAAGGAGAAAAGTGCTGGGTTGGCACTGGCCATAACCAGAGTCTATTCAGGCCCCTTCTGAGGGTCAGGTAGAGATGCTGAGGCTGGCTGTTGACATCCAGGTAGATCTCACACAAGTGCAGCCACACATCTGTGGCTTGGATGTTCCTATGGAAGTTACTCCTATGGAGCTTTGGAGCAGTGGCATTGCAGGAAGGACTTCCCAGTCTGTTCATGTTCTCTTGCAGTGAGATGGGAGGAAGCTTTGATGCTCTTCTCTTGCAGACCCACTGCAGGAGGTGGCAAAGTCGTGGCAGTGATTTGCCAACCCCTCAGTCCTGTGTCAGGAAGTGGCAGTGAGCACCCAGCAGGGATAACCTGTGTGTCTCAGGTGTGTTTGGAGGGGCTTTGCTTGCTCCTGGTATGCACAGCATTGAGGAGTTCTTTATTCCTGCATGGCAATGGCGTGTCTCTGGTCCCACACTGCGTGAACCTCTCCAGCATCACTGTCACTGTGATGGATGAGTGTGTTAAGCACAGAGGTGAACATCTGGTACCTGCTGCCCGTTCAGAACACTTGAACTGTTGGGTTTGTCTTTATCCTCAGCTGCTTCCAGGAGCTGCTCTTCAATACAGTGAGTCTCATGGAGGAGCAGAGTGGGGATGTGTTAGCTGGAGGATGGTGGGGATGTGCGGGTAGCCCCACTGCTCAGGTCTGCCTTACTTGAACACAGAGGTGAGGTTTCAGCAGCAGCCTTGATTTACCAAAGATGCACTGAACCCTTGTTCAGCAAATCACATCCTGAATTAGGTTTGGGTGTTGCATGTTTCCTCTTCCATCAGCATTCTCAAACAACCCGTAGCCAAGGCACTGGGCACAAGCAGAAGGGGAGCGATGCCTGTGCAGGTACAAGGTGGTGTTGCTGAGGAGCCAAGAGCTCTTCTCTCCCTAAAAGTGGAAACTCCGGCAGTGCACCAACGCTCCAGCATCCAGATGCTCTTCCCTGGGATCCCTTCTGTGGAGCATGGCGGGAGTGGTGATGTTCCTATGGAGCAGGTCACCAATCCCAGCAGTCCCCAAGCACCGATAGCTCAGGAACTTAGGAATAATTTGGGGGTTCAAGGAAATAAAGCTCAAGTTTGCCACTGAATTCAGGTTCAAGTGTGGAGTTTGCACATTTACCTTCGAGCCGTTCTGTCTGTGACGAGGGAATTGATGGGTTCTGTGGCCGAAGCCTGGCCTGATGCGTGTAGCCATCCTTGTGCGTTGTTACCACCTCGCTCCTCCACTTGCCTCGCTCCGTGTTACCCTCTTACTGCGCTGAAGTCCTTTCCCAGCTGGAATTGCAGAACCTCCCGGCTCTGTAATGAGCTGGACACGATCCCCGTGGAGTTTTGTGGAGTTTTCCTCTTCCAAAGCCCCATTCTTTCAGCGTTTCAGCTGCTCCGGTATGTTCATGCGGCTTGCTGGCCGTGCTGACACCGGGAGCGCAGCGCTGGCTATGAGCAGCGCGCTGTGGTATGCGGTGTCGTGGCACTCCAGGAATCCAGGCATCTCTGTATGAAGAGCAAGATGTTGTTTATTGTTTCTTTATAAAGGTTGTTTCGGGTCTATAAAACTCGCTGTACAACACAGAGCGGGTGCTGTCGGCTTCAAGCAGATTCTTGCTTTACTCACTGCCATAAATATCCAGTAACTATTTAGGGTGTGAGGCAGAGCTGTTAAATCGCATTGGATGGGCTCTGAAAAGGCTCTGAAGCCTGTGTCTCGGTATGAGCTTACTCATCTGGGCTCCACGGATGTTTTCCTGCTAGGGAATGTGTTTCTTTCTTTGTTCATGTCAGCGTGTAGTGGCTCCGATCCTTCACTCCTGGGCTGAAAGCATTTGAAAGGGGGTTTATGAGAGATGATAAACTCAATGGGCTTTCAGGCCGTTAACTCTTGGCCTGCCAAATGTGTTTCTGTAATCCCATGGGAGTCGGTGTGATGCTTTCTCATGTCAGGATATACGATAGGGAAAGGCCAATGGACTTTGTCTCCTCAGCCTTCCCTGTTGAAAAGCCTCCTGTAGATGTGGCAACACGGTCACTTCTCACTGACATTTCAACCAACTCCTCAGTTCCTCTGGCCCTTTGGGAGGCTTCCCAGCAGGATGCACGTGCAGTTTTCCCACCCCGTGAAAGGTTTCGCTGCGCTGCAGGAGGGTTTCTCTTAGTGAGCTTTGCAAAGGTTTGTGTGATTCAGGAAAGAAACCCAACGCAGCCACAAGCCTCCTGGAATACAAGAAGTAAAAGCTTCGTGGACTCAAGGGCGTTTGGAGCTTGCAGGAGTCTGTGAGGGTGCAAGGGAGAGGCCGATGGTTGAAAGGGGCAAGGGAGCAGCAGGATTTCGCAGTGAAGCTGCAGTTTGCTTTTCCAATGGCCTGCCAGCTTCCTGCTGGAAAAACCAGGCTGAAAGGCTCCTCGGCCCCACAGCTGGCACACATTTCTCCTCAAATATCCACTGTTTAACCCACAGCTTACACAGCTGAGCTGCTCCCTGCCGGAAAGATGGGGCAGGGGGGAACTTGGTGTTGCCCATCAGGTGGCATCTCAGAGCTGACAGGAGGGAACATTGGGGATGTGGCAGGTTTACCCTTTTTTCTAGTGCCAAATCACTGCCTCAGCGTTCTTTGGTGTGGGTTTGTTTTTTGCTTGGAATATATTTCCCCCAAGCTTTTTCCATTAAAAGCAGGCAAGTAAAAAGCACAGGTGACAACTGCAGCGAGTGGGGTTTGGCAGCGGATGTTGGAGCTTTAACTTTCTCTAAGGTAATGTCTTCTTTTTTTCCACTTGTTTTTATAGGATGCTGTGACATCAAAACCCGTCATCCAGTTTCAAGGAAGCCAAGGGGTAAGTTCGTGTGTGGGTTGCCTTGGAAAGTTCTTCACCATTACTCCAAGTAAGGTGTGTGTTGTGTGTGTCTGTCCTGGCCCTGTTCATAGAGCAACGCTCTGCTTTCCGACAGGGAGAGATGTGAAGTTGTTTTCTCCCCTTGCTGCATCCATCACAGCAGCAGCACCTGCATTGCTGGTGGTGGAATTCTGGTTCTATGAGGCCACGCTGTTGGCAGCACTGTGGTGGGTGCAGCAATCCATGGAAACCCCATTGTGCAGAGGAAAGGCCATGCCTCCTAGTGCAAGACTTCATGGGTACCAGGTACTGCCAGCAGTGCTTGGAGGCTGCTCTGAGTGAAGCTTTATGGGATACATACATCTAACCACCCGTGCCATGTCTGTGAGTACAAGTATTGTGTATTGAGGAGTTTTACTTCTCTAACTTCTGTGCCAATGACTGAACTCCTCCAAGATCATTTATGCTTGAAAGTATCATGCCAGTCAGTGACAACGCTGAGATTTAACTGGTAAAGTAACACAACTCCTTAGTGAACTTTAATATGTCATTTATACACCTTTTAGCTACAAAAAGTGCATGTCTGCCTTTAGTGCTCTGCATGAGAAGCCTGGAGAGGGGCTTTGGACAAGGGCCTGCAGGGTCAGGCCAAGGGGAATGGCTTGAACCTGCCCCAGGGGAGACTGAGCTGAGCTCTGAGGCAGAAGCTGTTCCCTGGGAGGGTACTGAGGCACTGGCACAGGGTGCCCAGAGAAGCTGTGGCTGCCCCATCCCTGGCAGTGCTCAAGGCCAGGTTGGACACAGGGGCTTGGAGCAAGCTGCTCCAGTGGAAGGGGTCCCTGTTTGTGGCAGGGGTTGGAGCTGGAGGAGCTTTAAGGTTCCTTCAACCCAAACCAGTCTGGGATAAAGAAGGTGATTGTTTTGTTCTGAGGAATCTGAACTCAGCTGTAAATAACTCCTGAATTTATTATAGTGGTGCAATAAACCTTTCAAGAAGGCTTGAATTAAGTAAGCACTAAAGTCTAGTACATTTGCCCTTGCCCATATTTTACCTTGGGGTATTGGTCTCACTAATAGTACTTTGCATTCGAACAAAACCTTGGAGGAAAGACATGATTGTTATCATAAGTTAAGAGTTAAAATCCAAACTTTCTTGTCCTGGGAAATAAAGCAAGGAGCAATTTCCAGGTTTCTTTTACTTTGTTGACAATGAAACTTCCCAGAGAGCTCAGCAGGAAAGCTTAGATTAAAATCTGCAACTGCACTTGGGCAAAATGAGAAGCGAGCGACAAGGGAAACCTTTAAGGCTCTGTGATTTGTTGTTATTAGATGAGCAAACAGCTCTGCATGTAATGAAGGAGCTGCAAAGGCTGTGAATGCTTCCCTTTCCCTTTGTAGAGCACCTTGTGAGGATCTGCATCCAACTCTTCCTGTCAAACTGCTTTAGTCCGAGAAGTGCCTCTTCTCTTGCTTCATCTTCCTCCTGGAAGGAAATATA
This sequence comes from Agapornis roseicollis, assembly GCA_002631895.1. NCBI lineage: Eukaryota > Metazoa > Chordata > Aves > Psittaciformes > Psittacidae > Agapornis > Agapornis roseicollis. Next base: position 30,967 of record NDXB01007198.1, on the reverse strand, counting down.
GAAGAATGAATCAGAACAGCTTAAAACGCTGCCGTGCCTCAGTGCAGTGGGGTGCACACAGAGCTGAGATCCGGGCCTTTGAGGTTAACCCAAAGAAGCCCTGTTTGGAATGAGGCCGTTCCTTAGAAGAGTGAAAACCATTTTGGAATGATGCAGTTACTTTATTAAAAACCAAACAAAAATCCCAAACTATTGAAGGCACTGAATTGTATTTGAGCCGTGAGTGTCCTGGTCACTGGTGGGTCCAGCCCAGGGGGAAGCAGCACGGTTACATCCCCTGTGCCCTTTACAGAGCATCAGGGGTGAAGGAGGATGCTGGCAGCTCAAGCTGACCTCTGCTCGCCTCATCCTCAGCTCTTTAATTGCACTGTTGAGTAAAGGGCAAAGGCAGAGCTTTGAGGGAAGTGAGCTTCAGCTCAACAGGGGCAGGCAGAAAGAGATCTTTGTCCTTTTAGTGTTGGGTTTACCGGGTATGACAAGAAGCTCAACACCATCTGGGTTGATGTGTGGTGCTCGCATCGGTCAGGAGTGTGCCCTGCTTTGAGGAATTGGCACTGGGGCTTTACGTGCTCTCCAGCGAGCCTTCAGCAATGGGACTGGAAAGGTGATGTCAGGGATCTTACAAGGTCTTGGATGCAGATGATGACATTAAAAGACATTTGTTTAGCTGCTTGGCTTTGGAAGACACTTTCTTCCACTCTACCTTAATTCCCCAATTTGTTGCCTTCCTGCTTTGCTTCCCAAGAAATATTGCTATGGATATTTCCTATTAATTCTGGGGGTGGTAGGTTTTGAGTGTAGCACAAATGGCAGCCTGTGACTTCAAGCAGTGATAGGAGATTTCAATAGTGGGACTATTCTGTGTAAATAAGCCCCTTGCAAGGAGGGAGAACTTAAAGTACTTCATGATTAGGGGAGGCAGGACATAAAGTAAGAGTTAAAAACAAACTCGGGCTTAATTTCATTCTCTGGAAGCCTTAAAATTACTGTGTCCATGTCTTTTTTTTTTTACCTGTTCCCAGTGTTTTGAGGAATGTTGTTGAGGATGCTCCCAGCTTCTAAGACACAGCCTAATATTCAATAAACCAGGGAAGAGAATTGCTTGGGAATAAAGCAGCAGGTCAGGGAGTTGGCAGCTTGGCCAGAGGAGCATGTTGGTGGCTCTGACCCCAAAATAAGCTGTTTCAGTGCTTGAATCCTGGTCTCCTGCATGGATCCTGGTCTGGATGGAGGCTGTCAGGAGTTTCTGAGCTGGGGATGGTGAATGAGCTGTGCCTTGGGATCATTTCTTCCCAGCACTGCTGGTCTCATTCATGACTTGTGTTGAGCACAAGAATCTGTGCAACAATCAGCATTTCAGCAGGAGGAATGGGGCTGTCATTAGCAAAGGGTTGCTCTGCTTTGAGCTGCTCAAGTGGAACTCTGTAGATAGGCCTCAAGAGCAGCACCTGCTTGTTCCTTTGTCACCGTGAGCTGGGTTTTCTTGGGTAGTTCTATTCAGTGTAATGCAATCTGGAGCATTTGGCTCGTCTCAACGTGCATGCAAATGAGAACATAAGAGTTGGGGCACCAAAGCGTTACCAGCGGTGGTGGATGGTGCTTGTGGCCATGCAGGAAAGGCTGAAGGTGCTTGTGTTCCAGTAAAGCACGTGCCGAATGCGAGTTCGGGTTGGGTCAAATTTGCAGGTGCTTATTGGGAGAGGGGAGCTGAGATGGGGAGAGAAGGGAAAGAACTGAACTGGGGCTAAAACCCCCTTCAGGTGCCAAATACGTGTATGTTCCTGCAGCTCTTAAAGAGGAGTTAGGAACAAAACACCTTAACGGGACGTGATTGGAAAATCTGACGTGTTCCCCCGTTTCTTGGGGTGAACTTCAGCTGGTTTGGATAGAGGAAGGGGAAATTGCCATTCAGAATGGGTTGTACACAGATGAATATTGCTTGAAAGAAGAAAAACAGAAGTCACATCTGTACGGAGCTATTTTTAAGTGTCTATGGTTACTGGTGTAATGCTCAGCACCAGAATTAGGGCTCCCTCAAAGCAGTTACCGCGCTGCTTTGGTGGTTTGAGAAACCTTCTGTTTCAGCTAAAAATAATTCCTCGATAACGGCCAGTTTGCACACACGAGGCTTTCCAGTACTGCAGCGAGCAGCATTAACACTGACGTGGCTGCTGGAGGGGAGCTGGGCATGAGCTCTGAGGCAGAAGCTGTTCCTGGGAGGGTGCTGAGGCGCTGGCACAGGGTGCCCAGAGAAGCTGTGGCTGCCCCATCCCTGGCAGTGCTCAAGGCCAGGTTGGACACAGGGGCTTGGAGCAAGCTGCTCCAGTGGAAGGGGTCCCTGTTAGTGGCAGGGGTTGGAGCTGGATGAGCTTTAAGGTCCCTTCCAACCCAAACCAGGCTGGGATGTTTTCACTTCTGTCTTATTTCACATCCCTTGAAGAAGCTGCAGAAACTCCACAGAAATGCCTAAGTCAGGGCTCTGGGCGCAGCTGCTTTTCACAGCAGTCAATCAGGAGCTAGAGGGAAGTTACTTTGCGTGAATACATGATTTGGTTGCATCCTCCAGGTTTTATTTGGCAAACCCATGGTGTGCTCACAGCTCCCTCGAAGCAGGATGAATTCATCTTCTCAGTTAACCTCTGGGTGAATGGTGCTGGCTGTGAAACCCCCACAATCTGCTCTTCACATCCCTCTGCCCTGCTGCATGTTCCCAAAAGCACAAGAGCATCTTGCTGCTTGTGGCTGGGTGGGGGCCGAGGGTGCAGGGCCAGATTAAGGGCTCAAGGCTGCGGCGTGTGTTTGGCCGCGTTGATAACAGGGCTCTGAGTCCTTCCCTGATGGCCATCAAATCTGCTCCGAGTATTTTTAGACACGGACCTTGGGCCTGCGTGGGGGATAATTCCTGCTCCTGTCTCCATGGGAAGCTGGGTTTGAGGCCGGGCTGCAGGGAGGGGACATGGAAAAAGGCTCAGCTCAGCACAGGTCACACAAGCATGTTGGAACTGGATGACCCTAAGGTCCTTTCCAGCCCTAACTGTTCTATGAGTCTTGACGTTTCTGAAAGCATCCCTGTGGTTTAGGAAAGTGGCACGGATGCTCTGGGTTTCCAGGCTGCTGCAGGCAGCTGGGGGCATAAGGAAACCACCTAGAAGCCCTTCTGCACCAGTAGTCTTCTTTTATGGAGCACAGTCATATGGGGATGCCACGGGTTGGTTTGCTAGGCGTATGTATTTTGGGCATATATGTGGCCATCTGGGTAAATATAAACGTGTGTGGTAGAGCGGAGCCTAAAATAGGTTGAAGCTGATGTTCTTTCTGCCTCATTTTCTGGAAGCCATCTTCATTATCCTGGATTGATGTGATAGTAGAGCTCTGCTGCTGAGATTGCTGTTGGCTCTCTCGAGTGCAGAGGGGAACAGTTTGCTTCCCCTTGGAAGAAGGAATGAGCAGCAGCGCAGTGTCTGTGGAGCACACTTACTGCTTGATGAGCTATTGAATGTGGCAGCAGTGGCACAGTCTGCTGGGAGCCAGGAGCTCTCGTTATGGAATTGGGATCTCTTCCAAAAGGAGCATGTTACCTGGTGGCCTGGCATGTGCTGCATCGCTCATTCGAAAGGAGCAAGCCTCAAGTGCTTGGAATTGGATATAAACACTGGTAGCAAGTCTGTTTTGAGCCCGAATCAATAGAATTGGGCCAGTCTTAGAACAAGGTTACTGTGGGCTCCACTCTGTAAAGCAGCAAGCTGCCAGCTTGGGTCTCTGCTCTGTTACAGGCAGAGCAGTCTCTTTAGCTGTTCTCTACATCTGTCTGCCCCTTACCTTATCTTTTATGGGCATAGGGTTTTGCAAAGGTGAGTCCTTCTTGTAGCTTCTTGCTCGGTGCAGCAGTCCCCACCGCTCGTAGTGTGTTGCCAGGTGGCTAAAAGCATAGTGAGAGCCGGACAGTTGGATCTGTGGTAGTGTGGGCTGCCCGAGTGACCAGTGTTTCTCTCCTTCCAAACAGCACATCACAATCCCGAGGCCGGATCGCCCTACAGAAGTGAGGACCTTCACATTCTATCTCTCCAATATTGGCAAGGACAGCCCACAGGGGAGCTTTGACTGCATCCAGCAGTATGTATCTAGGTGAGTGGGACATCAAGACTAAACCCAGCCTTGGGTTTACCTTCTCTCCTGTAGAATCTTTTCCCTATCAGACCTGAACCAAACTGAATACCTGTTCTGTCTTTCTGGTGTCTGTTGAATGTGTTTCTGTGTATTTTGGGTAAGGAGGCAGTTGCAGAAGAATCTGTTCACTTCTCAGCTTCTTTTTGCCCTCTCCTGTATTTGGGTAATGCAACCTCCGTTATTCACCAGTGGCAAAGATGTTCCCATTTGCAGTGTTGGGAGTATCTTTTCCATTGCCTTTCTTTTACAGCAATGGCAATATCCATTTGGATTGCCTTGGAAGCATACAGGATAAAATCACTGTGTGTGCTACTGACGATTCCTACCAGAAGGCAAGGCAAAGCATGGCGCAGGCAGAAGAGGAGACTCGCAGCCGGAGTGCTATAGTCATCAAACCTGGGGGGAGATATGTAGGTAAGCAGCACCTGGGCTTTGGGTGTCCTCACCAGCTTCTGAAGTCAAATGCTGACCTTTGCATGACCATGGAAGTCTTTGGTAGCTCCTAATGGGAAGTGATTTATTAGGGTGCCCTTCTGCTTGGATTGTGACTTCCATGGCTTCCATCTTCACCCTTGAGCGTGTGTGGTGGTGTTTGTGGCCTCTGAGAGTTGTCTGCGTGCATTCGTGTCATTCTCTGGTGGTGTTCCCTATCTGTCCTATCTGATGCTGAGAACATGCAGCTGTGCTCCTAGAGGAGTCAGCTGCAATGTGCCACCGCTGTTGTCGCACATCTGGGCTGTGCCTGCACTTGAGGCCATAGGATGCAACATGTAGGATGCAGATACAGTACCCTTGTGTTAGATTAAAGCAGTGCTGCTCACTGCAGCCTTAAACAAACCATCTTAGTGTAACAACAGGAGAATGTTAGAGGAGGGAATAAAACTGTGGCAAATACCAATGGGTCCCAGAAAGAGCCTACACAGACCTAAGCTTGAGCTCAGGGCCCTGCTTAACCTCAGTCTTACAAATATTTAGGGCACAAATACTAAGCAGGAAGCTGAATTTCAGGCTGGTGTGTTCTGAGCCAGCTGTTTCTCCTGCAGCCCATGGGATCTGTAGCCAGTCTCTTAGAGCACGTCTGTGATGAGAACAGTGAGTTGCAAAATGTAGAGCTGACCCTGACTCATTGTTTTATCAGCCAAGTGCTCAAAGCTGAGAAATCAGATAGTAATCAGGAAGGAAATGCATCGATTTCCTGTAGCCCAGAAGATGATTTTGTTTAGCTTTCTCTCTGAGAACATTACAGTAAATGGATGGAGTTGTTGGGCTCGTGAGGGAGAAGGTTCTCAACACAAATTGCTTCCCGGAGAGATAGAGCAAATCCTCTGATTTAGAAATACTCTTGCTAAGCCATCTCCTACTCTGAGATGGAGGCACGGCCACATCCAAAGCAACGCTGCATGGAGCAGATGTCAGTGTTCCAGCCAGGAGGTGGGCACTGCTCCAAGAAGGAAGAGCCTAGCCTGGGCAAGGACAGTCTCTGGTGGGATGTGCACATACCTGGTGTGCCCGTGCCAGCCCCAGGGCTGGTTCCCTGCAGGCTGGGCCCTCACATTGCCAGGAGAACTCGGAACTCAGCACTCGAGACTTCAGTGGGGTCATTGCAGGCAGCTCAGATACGGAAGGATTTATACGGAACATTGAAACCTGGACATAACAGAGCAGTGTAGGTGGGAACTAACATGGGTGAATATATAGAGAGAGAATCATAGAACAGTTAGGGTTGGAAAGGACCTTAAGATCATCCAGTTCCAACCCCCTGCCATAAGCAGGGACACCTCACACTAAACCATGGCACCCAAGGCTCTGTCCAACCTGGCCTTGAGCACTGCCAGGGATGGAGCACTCACAACCTCAGGAGCAACCCATTCCAGTGCCTCAGCACCCTCACAGGAAAGAATTTCTTCCTTATATCCAATCTAAACCTCCCCTGTTTCAGTTTGAACCCACCTTGTCCTGNCCAGTGCCTCAGCACCCTCACAGGAAAGAATTTCTTCCTTATATCCAATCTAAACCTCCCCTGTTTCAGTTTGAACCCATTACCCCTTGTCCTGTCACTGCAGTCCCTAATGAAGAGTCCCTCCCCAGCATCTCTATAGGCCCCCGTCAGATAACTAAGAACAGGTAGCTGATATGCCTGCAGGGGATGTGTGTGCTCATACACACGCTACGTGTCTGTGTGTACATGTATAAATAGGTTAAGATTTCACAGTTTGCCTTAACTGAGTTTTCTCTTTTCCTCTCATTGCACATTTTGGCTCTGTCCTTGAGTGGAAATGTCCCAGTGTGGTTTTGCTGTTCAGGACCTGGCCAGAGCAAAGCTGATGAATCTTGGCCCAATTCTGGCAGTGAAATCCACTTGATCTCTGAATCCAGGGGTGTTTAACGTGTGAACTGTTGTTGTTCTCCCTCTGTTAGCTCAGCCCTACCGCCACCAATGGGTCGTGCTCACTTGCATCAGTGCGGTGCGTAACAGGGAGCAGGAAATGGGACTCAGTTGTGCAATCTGCAGCTCAGTAAAACAAACACTGCACACAATCACCAGTATCTTCAGATGACTCAGTTGAAAACTGCTTCCTAGCAGTGAAGAGCTGCCATGCTCCTAAACCTCCCAAACTCCAGCAGGAAATGCTGGCTGTTTGTTCAGTGAAGGTCACTTGCTTGATCCAAAGGGGTTATTGATGGCGCATCCCTGGTTCAGACCCTGGAGCCTACGCATTTTCTTCTCTATCTGCTTGTTATACCTTTGGTAGCAGGAACCTGGCTTTGAGACCTGTTTCTGTGTTCAGAATGGTAAACCCCTTTCATTTGTGTTTTCCCAAGTGATGTGGGGCTTGGGTGAAGGACTTTAGGTTAAGCTGGTTTTCAGTAGGAATGGGGAAAAATGAATTCTTGTAGGATGCTGTCAGAAACCAAGAACCGCATTTGGGAGAGAGTTGAGGAAGCTGCCTCTGTGGGCTCGAGATGAACTCTTGAGACATCTTTATGTTCTCATGTGTATGTGAATGTATCAGAGGGCAAAGCAGTTGTTACTACAGTGTAGAAGGGGTTATTCTGTTCGACCAGACAGCACACTAATGAATAGGCTAACGCCGAATGCATCAGTGTTAGACCCCATTCATGGGGCTGTGTTTGGCAGGGGGAAGGGAGGTGGACCCAGCCCCATAAAGTTCCTATTGTTCTAAAAGCAGAAACATCTGCTGGAGCGGTGTTTGTGCTGAGCTCAGCAGCAGGGAGCCCGCTCCATCACCAGCTCTGCTCTTTCCACTCCAGATTTCCACTCGTCTACATAATAATGCAGAATTTTCATCTCACTGGGAGGGAAAAAATGGTTAGATTAAGCATGGGGATACTTGCACTTGGGATAAATGAAAAGCTGGCAAACAAAGAGAGCTTTATATAAGCCTGTGGCCAATAATACTCAGGTTTCCAGAGCTTGGTGTTGCTGTTCACTTGTTACAAGCTTGTCGTGACCCATCAAACTCAGGGGATGCTTGTTGCGGAGTATCGGAGCGGATGGAGTGTGCTGGTTGTGTTTGTCCTTGGTTGTCATCTTCTGGCACTGCAGGTGGTGTAAGGACCTCCCTGTACGTGCTGGCAGACCACTGGCCTTTGCAAGGTGACTGCTGCACTTCACTATTCTCATCTCATTTTAGGCAAAAAGGTTCAGGTGCGTAAACCTGCACCAGGAGCTTCCGATGCTGTTCCCTCCAGGAAGCGCCCAACGCCAGTCAACCTTGCCAGTGCAATAAAGAGAGGCAATAGTGCCATTTCTCAGAGACCCTTCAAAGATAGGGTTGTGCACTTACTGGCACTAAAGCCTTATAAGAAACCTGAACTTATTCTCAGATTGCAGAAGGATGGACTTTCTCAGCAGGACAAGGATTTGCTGGACAACCTTCTGCAACAGGTTTGTACTCTGATGAAGGCAACCCCTTAGGTAGAGGGAAACGTCTTCTCAGAACAGTGGTACCTTCTGTGTCAGTCTGACTGTGACCTGCTTGTCTCAGAGCTGCAGGCAGGTGTTCCTCTGCAGGCTGTGACCAGCAGAAGTTCACATGAGTTGTGTGTGCAATACTCGTGTGTACACCTTGGTTTAGGTGTCTGCAACTAAGCTGTATGATGTCAGTGCACCAGATCAGTTGCTTAAGAGGAGCACTTGGGTTTGGTCATGGTGAGAATAACCTAACAGAGGGTCTGCAAGCTGTTTGGGTAGTTATAACCTATAAATGTATATGTTTGGATTAACATGGACATTAAGGAACGAGTTCTGTCTCTATCACATAATGTTTCCTCTGGGAAGGAAAAAACACATCCCTCTCCACAAAGCTTTAAATGTTCTTTGGATTGTTGAGACCTTTCCTGCTTAGAAGTGCAACTGGTTAGGTGCGAAGATCATGCAGCTTCTTGCAAAGCATATTATTTGTATGTCAAGTGTGAAAGCTGTCTCCAAGCTGAATCAGTTCTTAACACTTTGAGTCATGTTGAAGGTGCCATTTTAGGAACTGCAGTAAATACCTTTAATGCTCTCACAGTGCAAAACACATCGTGGGGATTTATTTCAGTGCTGCAGCTGCACTCTTGTGTGCTGGATGGTTTTTACCTCCTTTCCTTTCTGAAAGGAAAGCTGTTTGCCCAAGGGCATGGGGCAGCTCATGTTGGAAACGGAGTTCTGGCTGGCACAACTTGCACCTTCCTCTGTTGTTCACTCAGCAGCGCTGGCATTCTCCTGAGCACCCTTTTGAATGCTATAAATAGCTTTGGGACTGGAACTGCTGTTTCTGATAATGACCCTTTAGCGATGCTCTGGCACATGGCAGCGTGCTCGGCAGCGCCCGCAGTCCAGCCTGTTGGGCTCAGTGCTGGCCTGGCTGTAAATGTGGTGCTTGTAAACTTAATCTCCTTTCAGTGCTACCAACAGGCACAGATAAGCTAAAAATTACAGGCTGCATTAAAGCTGCATGTCTAAATACGCCGAGGTGTGGGTTTTGTTGTGCTCCTGCATCTCCCAGAGGACTCCGTGTTCCTGCTGGCCTTTTTGCCTCATTTTGCAAGGCTTCTATTTTTGGGAGGGCTGGGGTGGAGCTTGCGCAGTCCCACAGCAGCAAAACAAGGAGGTAACAGCCCTGAGCCTCTGTGCAGAGGAGTTTCCAGCTTCCAGGCCTTGCCGAGCAGCAGCAGGAACCAGAGAGATTCCCAGAGAGCTCTAGCAAAAGATCCTGGCTTTGCTGCTGTCTCTTGGGCCCGTTTGGGATGTCTGAAACACAGCTCCAGTGCTGCTGGGATTTTGGCTCGGGGTTTTGGAAGGGTGACAGAACTGCAAGGAAAAACAAAGTGTTTGTCATGTAAACTGATAAGGGCTTTCTATTTTTTCACTTATCAGGAGGCCTTTGCTGTGTGAGTTCTGCACCTTTCTGCTCTGCAGTTCGTGGCGTTGGAATATTGGGTCATAGCCTCCCTAAAGCAAAAAGCAGAATTAACAGCATCTTTGGTTAATCCAAGGCTTTTCACTCCTTCCCTTGCTTTTCTCAGTCTTCCTGCTGCATGGATAATAGAGATTCCTTAGCACAACCACCGCCTGGATGGGGCGAGTGAAGGAGAGCACTGATCCTTCCCCAGCTGCGCAGCACCTTCCAGTTTCAAGTTGTGAAGGAGGGAGCTTGGAGTGCGGGTTTCCCAGTTGATAGCCCAGCTCCAGGCACAGCATTTGCCACCTCCCGGCCCCTTTAGAAACACCACTGGGAGGCTGTTCCCTGCACCTGCAGTGCTCACTGAGACTATGGAAGCTTCACTGGGGCTTTTGCTTTGTGCTGATGCTCTATGTATCAGCCATGTAGCCAGCAGCAAGAAGTTAAATTCTCAGTCAAGCTGTGGAAAGACTGATCCAAGTGGGATAACTCTTAACAAGTAGTTTCCATTCTAATGCCGTTCTGCTGCTTCCAGCGGTGTTTCCAATCCATGCAGGCACCATGCAGGGCTTTGTAGGGAAACTCCAAGTGATAGAACTGGAGAAAGTGTCAGGAAGCTGCTGGTGCAAGTGCCCTGAGCCAGCTGCAGCCTGGGATTTAGGTGCAGTGTAAAAGCCTGCCTTCGGAGCTGGTAATCCCAGGTTTTGCTCTTGCCCTGCAGAACCTTAGCAAGGCTCCTCTGTGGAACCCAGCAGCTGATCCTGAACCGCACGGTGGGATCTGCAGGCTCCCAGGGCTCTGTTTCCACAAGGCATTGGCTTCACTGCTGCTTGAGAAAGTCCCTTTCTGGCCCCGCTTGCTCAGGAGAGATTATCTCTGGCAATTGTTAACTAAGCTCTTGCTGCAAGAGTGCCTGCATCAGCTCCTGGACCGCTGCGGCCGGGTTATCAGTCAGGGCTGAGAAGTGAACTGCCTGTTCCCAGGAGGGGTTATTTCCAGGTATTTCCATAAACTGCTGTTGGACTGTTCCAGACTATCCAAGCTGAATAATCTGTGGAGGTAGGACTTGTTTCCCAGTAAACAAGGGCAGTGCCAGGCACAGTTTGATAAAAGTCATCTAAATAATGAGCAAATGCAGCATCAAACCTCTCCTTGTTCTCTGCCACTGCGAGCTGCTGCAGTATTGCTACACCCTTGGTCTCTTTTGTTAGAACAAGTAAAGATGAAACCCTAACAGGCTTCGTTTTTCACCTCCCTTTTGTTTCAGGTGGCAAATTTGAGTGCCAAGGACAGCACTTTCACACTGAAAGACTGTGTATACAAGGAAGTGCAGAAGGACTGGCCTGGCTACTCTGAAGGAGATCAGCAGTTGCTGAAGAGGATACTTGTTAGGTAATTATTCCATCTTCTCTGTAGTGGCTTCTGGAGCTTGAAAGTTCTGGGCCAGGTCAGTTGCTATAATCGGGGTGACTGAAGTCAGAGCAATGGTAAGTTGAGCGTTTGACTTGGTTTAACATCAAGTAAATCCCTTTGTCATGCAGGCAGCTGTAGAAGTTGACTAAACTTGACTCTCAAAGGGTATACACTCTTTAACTCGTCCTAGCTTGCCTTTCAATCATGATACTAAAAACTAGGGAGAAAACATGGATGGGGAACAAAAGAGATCACAGTTCAAGTTGGCAGTGGCTTAAAATCCTGAAGATAAATGAATTAAGGCAAGTGTATCCAGCTCAGCTCTCCATTGAAACTTCTCCATTCCTTTTTCCACATCTTGTACATGGCTTCCTGTGCAGACTGCCATGGGTGCTAAGGCAAGGAGAGAGACGTTGCAGCCACATCCCCCATCATCAGCTGCTCTTTTCCAGGGGATGGCTGTGTCCTCCAAGAGCCATTTGCTTTGGAGACTTTGCTGCTTCATTCCTGCTGTGTTATTTGGATGTTGGTTTGCTGCCTCTTTCTTGTGTTGCACATGCTGTTAGTGTCACAGCCAGCAGGCAAGAGTCAGCGCTTGGCTGAAGGAAGGGATGTATGAGAAAGCAAGAGGTAGCTCTATAGAGATAACATCCCTAAACACATGCTGGGTGTCCTGCTGCCCATAGAGCCTAATCCTCTCTGTCAAGGGATGCCTGTTCTCCTGTTCCTTCCTGAAAGTGGCCTTTACCGGAGTGAGTTGGTAGATTTGTCTATCAAGTGACGATCTTTTTCCTCTATGGATATTTTTCCTTGAGGGAAGCCTGCAAGCTTGGAAGCTTTTGGCTGGCAGGCAGCAGGAAAGAGAGCACATCTCCCAGCTTTCTAAAGGAGAACACTGCTCTGAGTGGTTCTGTTTCCCTCTCTGGGTTTATAGTGTTTGTACTGACTTGGCATGGATTTTATCATGCAGATAGAGACTTGACTTGGGTTTGAGACTCATTTGGTTGTCCTTTTGGTGAAGCTGAAGTAGAGCATGCTCTGTTTGAACAGCTTCCATGATCTGAAAGCACAATTGCCTTGGAGATGAGACTTTGTTAAACCAACAGAAACTCGCATTTAAAGCGCTTTGGTGTGCTGAAGAGAAATCAGACTCATTTCAAGGCCTGGATGTTGGATTGGAATGAAAAGGGAGCGTCTAAGTGCCATGCAGTCCTTATGGCTTCCACCAAAGTGAATTTTTCCCTGTCCAAAGCAATGTTTACTGCTTCTTTTCTAGAATTGTGGCATTCAGTTATGCACAGGTCTAAAAATAGCCCTTGGAAAGGATGTATTCAAGTGTGCAAACAAAGCCCCGCTCAGGCAGTGCAGGTAATGAGGCTCCAGAATGGAAAAAACATGTAGGGCTGAAGACAGGATCAAAAACACGCAGAGGAAAGGGCACAAGCCCCAGACACAGCCTTTACGTAGCTGGCGGAGGCGGCCACGGTTGCCTGGATCCAGCCAATTGTTAAATGGCCTCTTGGTTTTCAGGTCCACTTGGTTCAACAGCTGCAGCTGTCAGCACATCCACCAACATTGAGCCCATATCTCACGGTGCTCTTGGTAAACCAGCTCAGTTTCTGCTGGTGCTCTCCACCTTTTCCATGTGGTTGTGAAGCAGGTCTGGGCTGTTAGCAGAGCTGCTGGATTGAAGGGAATGGTCTTGATTCGCTTCTCTTTAAATCCCCCATCATTAACACGTTGGGAGATGTGACAGGGTTGCTCAGTCTGGTCAAACACTTTCATTGTTCATGAGATATCACTGCTTCCCTTCCTGGTTTCACAGTCTCCAAGGACTTTCCTTGAGTTGATCCCTGGCTGTTGAGGTTGTTCCAAATGAAATGAAACCAAGCAGCTGAAGGCAGAGCAGTGGTGAGGCTGCAGCCATGGGAGCGTTGCTGCAGTACAGCCAAAGGTTCAAGCTCAAGGAAATCATGTCAGGTCTGGGGCTCCACGGTCACAGTGACTCTCATTGTACCTGTTTTGCTACGAGAGGTTTCTGTTGTTTGGTCAATATTGCAAATGCAGCCAAGAGGAGCACTGTTTAGCGCGGTCCAACTTAAAAGTGTTATTACGAAGCCCTAAATGTAAATCCCAGTGGAGCAATAATACCATAACAGCTCCTGTTAGAATCCTGCTTCTCTTGGAGCCAGAGGGGCTTGCTTCTAAAAGAGGTCTGCTGTTCTTGTCAAGTGCTGGTTTAATGGTGCTAATGAGTGGAAGGAAGAACTTAGTCCTCATACACCTGAACAGGACTTTTGGTCCCTTTCCACTGTGCTTGCTTTCTCCATGGCCTTGTGAAGTCAGTTTTAACTGGGGTTAGTGCCCGTTTTCAGTAACCTCTCTCTGGATTGTTTTGCTGAGGTTGTAGTTCATTTGTTCTGATACGCTCCATCACCAGCTCAAGAGCAAAGAGGTAGAACTGTCAGAAACCCAGTTCATCCCTCGGTAAGGAATCCCCTTGTGTGTCCAGTAACTCAACCTGCCTCTTCCCCCCCTGCCACAACACAGCCCATGGTGTTGCCTCCATCCAGTTACAAAAATCACTGAAAGGCAAGAGGGAGACAAGCAATTCCATGTGGTGTTGATGGATATTTTCCTGTAGTGGTTCCTCCTTCCTAGGTTTTGTCTGAGATCAAAGCTGTAAGTGCCTGAATGAGCTGTGTTCATGGCGTCTTTAAGCAGTCAGGATTAGAGCCCACAGAAAGGCTCTTTGCTCTGGAGGAAGACTCCAAATGCCATGCGTTGGCTTTGTCAGGCAGGGGATGTGAAGAGCCTGGACTTGTGTTTTCCAGGAAGCTCTGTCAGCCCCAGAACAGCAGCGGTTTTCAAGGAGAAGCTCCTTCCCTGAGCCCACCCAAGGACACCGTGAACTCCAGCTCTCCTCCTCAGGTAGGTCATCCCTCTGCAAGGCTTAGCACAGAGCAAGCAGCTGGACCCCATCTGCTCTCCATGTGGGGCTGGCTGTTGGCCTTAGGTCCAGCCTGGCTGCGCCCTGTAATCACCTGCTGCTGAGGGCGCTTGGGTCAAGAGGTGGTTGGGGTTTGGTTCTGGTTTATTAAGGTAGAGTCTAATTCTGGGTTTCCTCAGCAGCTGGTTCTCCTCTGGATGTGGTTCAGCCTATGGGGAGGATCTCTCACAAGGTGTCCTAGCTTTAGTTTTAAGGGCTAAGTTTTTTGTCACAGCACCTACATCCTCTTGGAGCTTCCTGGGAGAAGGAGCTTGTGTTTTCCTCATTACTAATAATTGACTGGAACGAAGCAGTAATAAGCAGCTCCCAAACACAGCTGAGTTATTAAAAACCTTGACCTTTTGCAACCTAATTGCTGTGGCAGATCAGGGGCACGTTGCTCTGCTCCTTGACTTGTGCAGATGCCAGTGCACGGAGCTGGGAAAAGTGTCTTTTGAGGGATTTTTCCAGGATAATGAACTGTGAAGGAGCTGCGTTTGCTTGGGTGTGAAGCAGGGCCTGGCCCCGCTCTTCTTGCTGTCTCTTAGCACAGGCATTGCTTGCTAGCATTGTGAAACAGCAGCTTCCCTTCTCTGCTGTGGGTCAGCCCAGACAAGTTGAGTATTTATTCTCCTGGTGCCAATGGAATGTGTAATGCCTGCTTGTCTGGACAGACGCGCTGAGGATTAGTGGCAAAGAATATTAGCAGGTAAAGAAATTATGTGCTTTCTGGCAGCGAGAGGGAGGCAGTTCTCTATTGAGAACAAGAACTGTGCAACTTGTTTGCCAGGTACCTAGTTCCAGATCTTCTCCTTCTCTGCTGTGGCCGTGTTCCCTGTGAATAAAGAAGGATCCCCTTCGTTGGAGTTAGCTTGGAAAGCCGCAGTGCTGGGAAGGGGCTGGTCTGGGGCTTCTTTTAACCTGATTCTGGCAAAAAGAGGTTGAAAAAGCCTGTTGCTTCTGGCTGGCCATGGTTTGAAAGGCACAAAGGTCTGTAGGGAGTGTTTGTGGTCTTCCTGAGATGAACCCGTTGAGCCTTTGGGTGGTTGCTTGGTTTGGATCTAGCAGAGGCCAGTGAAACAGGAGGCCATGGAATAGAAGTGTTTCCAGCAGTGCTTTTAACATGGATCGTGTCAGGCAGCAAACCACAGACAGCTTCTTATTGTAAGCATTCACATCATAGGGCTATGATACTCCATAGCTGTAGTTCCTGTTTAGCAAAGGGGGTGTCTGCTGGTGGCTGCAGTCCCGGCAGAGGATTGGGAATTGGTAGTCTGGAATGTGAAATATTTTGGGGAAGTTCAGCTATGGAAGGAAGCGAAGCAAAGATCGGGCTGGCAGTTGTGAGGGAGCAGAGCAGGTATCAGTGCATGTTCCACCTCATACCCAAAGGGGTGAGGTTGGTGAAGCTTGGTGTTTGCTGGATTTAGAGACAGGAGAGCAGGAGATGGCAGCTCTTAGATGCAGTGGAGAGGATGGCCCCTCCTTTGGGAGATGGACACTGTTGTGCTGAGGAGGCAGCTGGGGATGTTGCAGAGCCGGTTGGACGCGCTGTCCCTGCCCCTTGAGCCCTGTGGCAGCATGAGCAGCTCCTCTGTGTAATCACTGTGATGGGTGGGAAGGATTCCTGCTGCCGAGCGTGGCCTGAGACCCCTGGGAGCAAAAAGCAATAGGAATGGGGGGAAAGGAGCAGGTTGGTGGCTCCCTGTGAGAGCATCCGGTTGCTCTTCCCTATGAGGGTGCTGAGGCGCTGGCACAGGGTGCCCAGAGAAGCTGTGGCTGCCCCATCCCTGGCAGTGCTCAAGGCCAGGTTGGACACAGGGGCTTGGAGCAAGCTGCTCCAGTGGAAGGGGTCCCTGTTAGTGGCAGGGGTTGGAGCTGGATGAGCTTTAAGGTCCCTTCCAACCCAAACCATTCCATGATCCAGCTGCACTTCTGTGACAGGACAAACTTTCCATTTGCAAACCCCTCACAGTCCTGCCTGAGACACCAAGAAAACAATGCAGGAGCCAAAAGAAATAACCAAGCCATCGCTTGTTTTCCTCTGGGCACAAAACACGCTCTGCCCACAGTTCCTGCAGCCCCGTGCTGCCCAGCAGGCACCCACCTCTGCACTGATGCCTCTCCAAGGTAATTTTTGGCTGGCTCCAGTTGGCCTGAGCCCAGTATCTGTAGCTCTGGCTCTGCATTGAGCTCCTCCTGCTGATGGATGGACGGGTTCTGCCACAGCGCAGCTTCCCCAGGCCAAGCTGCAGTCTGTGAGCAAAGGTATTGGCACAGGGAGCCTCTCCAAGCCCTGCCTGTGAGCATCCAGGTGAGGCAGATGGGGACAGTTGGGATCTGCTCCTCACTCTACTTCTGCTTTTCAAAGGGGGCACTTTGGGTCACGTTGGCTTCTGAAAGTGCTGCAGATGTCCTTTTGTTGCCTTAGATTCTGAGAACTTACCAGTTAACACTGTCCCTCTTCCGGGCAGTGCCTCTTCCTTGAGAAGAGGAGGAAGTGCTATTCCTGAGTAAAACTGAGCACAGAGCTGGTAAAATCAGTTGGGAATAAAACAAAGAACTTGTGAATCCCTCCCTGCTCCAGAGGTCTGAGCACATCCTTCCTTCACAGGGACTTGGAGAGGCTTTGAGAGTCATGCCATGAGCAGAAGGATGAGTGAAGGACAGGGGTTACTGCTAAAGGGCTGCATTTGAAATCGGATCCTAGGAGAACAGGCTGGGTTGTATGGCCTGTGTATGACTGGTGCAGGAGATCAGTAATTGTGGACGTGATTGGGGGGATTCTGTAAGCTCTTCCACCAAGCCATGGGCTCCAGAGCAGCTTTTCAGGAAGGGGATGCATCAGCTTCTGGAGGACCTGGTGGTGCTGGAGGCTGTGTGCAGGCCCAGCCTCCCAGCTGGGACACTCACTGGCAGCATTCCTGATGGCATAGCTCTTTCTCTGCGGATGCTGCTTGGTTCTCTGGTTGTGCACTACCACCTAGTGGTAACAACACCCAGAGCCTGGCCTCGGGACCTCAGAATGACTTTCTTTTATCTTTTTGTTCCCCAGAAACGATCCCAACCTCTGGAGTTCATCGACCCCCTGGCCAACAAAAAGCCCAGGATCTCGCATTTAGCTCACAGGACTCAACCCACGTTCAACGGGAAGCTGAGCTCCTCCAACGGGAAGGATGCTCCTGCCCCTACACTGCCGCCGGCACTCCCGGAGGCTGTGAGCTCCAGCTCCAGCCTCCCGGTGCTGGAGCTGCCCAGGCCTCACGATCCCCTTTCGGATGTCAGCAATGACCTGGCTCACAACGGCAGAGACTGTGAGAACCCGGAGCCGGCTGACAGACTGACCCACCCCCTGCCAACAGACTGTGCCCAGACCAGCAAACACAACTGCAGCTCCTATGTAAAAACCAAGAAGAAATCCAAAAAGCACAAAGATAAGGAGAAGGAGAGGAAGGAGAAGAAAAGCGAAGAGAAATGCAAAGAGGAGAAGCAGAACTGTGAAGTAATTAAAAACGCTGACTTAGGTAGCGTTGCCCAGGAGCAGGTCACAGGTACGTGCGCTCCCAGGGATGCTCCTGTGCTCCCAGGGATGCTCCTGTTCTCCCTGTGCTGAGATAAAGGCTCTGTGTGATTTGTGCACGGGATCTGTTTGAGGAAAGAGGTTGTGTGTCCACTGGCAGAGAGCGTGTGAGTGAAACACCATCACTGCCCCTACCTGCAGCCCAACAAACATGCTTCCTCTCCAGAGGGGATATCAGGTTTTTCCTGTCTAACCTTTCGTGCTGTTTGGAGCCGCCTCAGAGCGTGTCGTGTTTCTCCTTGTTAAATTAAAAGCTGTGTGAATATCTGGGATGAAAGGCAGGCATCGGGATGTGTTGGCTGGAGCAGCGGTGCTGCCTGGTTCTTTTGGTTCCTTTGCTTGCCTTTGGTGCTGTGATGGCTCTTGTATTGATTTTGAACTCGGTGATGAAAAGTGAGTCACGAAAGCTTTGAATGTTGGACGCAGCAGAAGTGACAGCTGAGTCCTGGGGTAGATGTTGTTAAAGCAGGACACAACCAGCCCTTCTAGCCTAAAAGAGCTTCCTTGCTGTAGCCCATCATTACTCTGATCTCTCCCTTTGAGGACTACCACAACAGTGAATTGCTTGCCCACTGAGATGCAATGAAAGTGTCTTCTCCCAGACCAGCCTATCTTTAAGTCAGTTCTGCGGTCTTAGAGCAGAGAATACACGTTGGCCAGTGCAGTCCCTCACCTTGCCTGCTGCTTTCGTGTTTCCTGCTGCTTCCCTGGGCTTTGATGGACTCCCAGAGCAGTTCCCTGCAGTCCCCATCTGATGTTGAATGTCTTTTTGCATCCATCTTGTTTCCCTTTCCCCTATTACTGCTTTCAAAGTTCCTCTTCATGCTTAGTGCATGGAAATGGGCCCGTTTTGGCTCACAAAGGCAAGTATCCTGACATGGAAATGGATTTGTTGAATTCCTGGGAAGGGAGAGAGCTTTGTGGGACACTGGGGTTAGTGTCTTCTTTTCCATGTACCTCATGTCTGGAATGGTGGTGAAGATAGACACACACCTTCCCCCTGTAGATGGGTATCTTTGTCAGTGTTCCTTTATTCCACAATACCCCGAATCCTTTGGGAAGTTGCTGACCCTCTACCACCTTTTCTGCTTGACAGCCCTTTGCTCATGAGCGGGAGTTGGGGTTTGTTCCTGCTGCACCCTGATGGATGGGAGGTAACAAATCCAAGCTGGATTTGGGAGCAAGCATAAACAGGATGTGGTCAGTGAGTGGCTGCTTGGACCTCGTACAGCCAGCTCGCCTCTCAGCTGGGATCTCTTCCTGCTGCGCCTTCCCTCATGCCGATAACGTGGGCCTATCCCTGCTCCTTTGCTCTGCAGCCAGGGGCTGACACCTTCTCCAAGCCCCCCCCCCCCC
>NDXB01007196.1:2418-52331 GCA_002631895.1 Agapornis roseicollis | reverse complement strand
AGCTACAGGTTGGACAAAGAGGAGATTCAGAGCAGCCCTGCAGAGAAGGACTTGGGGGTGGTGATGGTCGATGAGAAAATGAACATGAGTCAACTGCAGTGTGCGCTTGCAGCCCAGAAAACCAACCGTATCCTGGGCTGCATTAAAGGAGCGTGACCAGTAGGTCAAAGGAGGTGATCCTGCCTTTCTACTCTGCTCTCGTGAGACCTCACCTGGAGTATTGTGTGCAGTTCTGGTGTCCTCAACATAAAAAGGACATGGAACTGTTGGAACAAGTCCAGAGGAGGCCACAATGATGGTTGGGGGACTGGAGCATCTCCCATACGAAGACAGGCTGAGAGAGTTGGGTCTGTTCAGCCTGAAGAAAAGAAGGCTGCATGGAGACCTAATGGCAGCCTTTCAAAGTTTGAAGGAGGTCTATAAGGATGCTGAGGAGGAACTTTTCATTACGGACTGTAGTGACAGGACAAGGGGTAACGGGTTCAAACTTAAACAGGGGAGGTTTAGTTTGGATATAAGGAAGAAATTCTTTCCTGTTAGGGTGGTGAGTAGTGGTGCAAAAATAGAAAGCCCACACAGATCCTTGAAATATCAAAAATCCACGTCTTCTTATGGAAGACCACAAAAGATCTATCTCTTACCAGTAAAATAAAAGCAGTATTACCTGATTAATGTTGAGATGTATGAAAATAACATGAATCAAAGCCTGAAGCTTCAAACTAGACAATATTAGACAAATAGGCATAATATTTTAACAGGAAGATTAATCTGAACTATTTCCAGGCTTCCGAAAGGTTTTCAGGGGTATTAACAAAACTAATTCTTAGATTTATCCTAGCACTTTCTCTCTGCTGCTAGGTTTCTTTTTTACTGTGTTTTTACATGAAGGCTCTTTCATTCAGGCCCTTTTACAAATTCCCTCAATCACCTTACATATATCTACCATTTTTTAGGCATATCCCAGATTCTTCCATTTCCTTTTAGAGATAATGTAAGAGAAATAGGAATGTTGGCATTTCTGACTGGTCCTTTCATGTTATGAATTTATTCCACTAAAATTGCTGTATATTATATATATATATAAATAAATAGTTTCAGGCACTTTCTGTCTAAGACATATAAAAGCCTATGTATCACTATAGTGGACTTTCAAATTTCATTTCCATAAATTGAGACAGAAAAATAATTTAATTGAAGACCTATATGGGTTCTAGATTTTCAATTATTAACTCTTGCTTTATACTTAAAACCCCTCTGTTTTCATGTCAACTTACAATCTGCTCCTCTTCTAGGCTGTTACCCTATGTAATATGTTATCATGATGAAAAGAATCTGTGGTCTTTCTTTGCATGGTGGCTGAACTGCCATGAAGACCACCTGAATTTTGCTAATGACATGCAGTTCACCTTTTCTTCCTCACCTTTTTTTAAGGGAATTTTTAAGGGAATAAATTAACACTTGACAATTATGACCATGTCAAACCTTTCATTCAGTGTTACACTTTCTTGAACTGAGAATGTTGAATCCTGAAAAAAAACATCACTAGTGAAAAAATGCATTCAGCTTTTCAAAGGACCCAAGCTTAAAAGAGAGTTGTTTGCTTTTGGTTTTTTTTTAATGGTGGGAAAAACTTATTTTATTATGCTCACATAATATAAATAATTTGAATAATTCGAAATTATTCTTTTCCAATTTTCCCACTAAAAATAATCACTTTTTATTATAAACAATAAGGAAAACACTAGGTGAAAAAGTAATTTTGGGGAAATCATAAATCACTGGAAAAGCTTTGAAGAAAACTATTGTCTGGCCCATAATTATAGTACTCCGAGAACAATATTTTACTAAAATAAACCTCACTGCTAAATTTTAATACAGACTTGTTACACTACTACTAATATCTTTGTTCAGTGCCAGCAAGCATAACATTTTGCTTTCAGCACCCACCCACAGCTACTCAGAAGAGAAAGCACATGTACTGCACTTGTGTGATTAGCCAGTCATATAGATTATGAGAACCTGTTCAACTTTGCTAGCTAGGCAAAATGGCATTATAAATACTCCTAAAAAGGGTATAAATATAACTTCAATTTCTCTGCATTTTCAGTGAAACTTCCTAAGTCCTCTAACACAGGACAGAATCAAAAGTTGCATAGGTACATTGCAGATTTCTTGCCCTTTAAACGGAAGGAGATTGTAGTTGGCATTAAACAGCCTACCTGCAAGGATGGAAAACAACTCAGAGTGGAAACTCACAGTGAGAATTCACTGTTGTTATTTTCTCATCATTTATGGGAAGACCTAATGCCATAAATGCAGCTAAGAATTTCAAGAAATGTTAATTTGGGAAAAGGGACAGAATTTGGTGTCACATAACAGGCAAAAGACTCTGGAAATAATGTTGTAATACCCAAGATAGGAACTTACTTTAAAGAAATTATGAACCTATGAGTACCTATGAGTATAAACTCAACATTAACAACTCTACCACAAATAGCTGTGGAGAAACCACTTCAAAATCTTGCTCTTTCTGTCTTTCTGGCCTGGAGAAAATATTACTACACTAGTACATATAAGGCCAAGCTTCTCCAGGATATGCCTAATCACACAGCTATTTAGGAGAATTTGTAGAAATTAATTCAGTAAAATCAGCAAACTCAGAGTACCTATAAGACAATCATTATGTTTAAACTTTTTTCTCTCCTATCTCAAATAGAAGCAAAGAAACCCGTGTTGTGTTCATTTATCAGGGAATGCTATAAGATTTGTTAAACATTTGAAGGAATACAAAATCATTTTTCTTTTTTTTCAAGGGGCAAGAACTGTACATTATTTTAAAGCCATAAATTATCATTTAGCAAAACTGAGTAGACAGCACTTCCATGTCCAAGGTCCACTTTGATGGACCTCAATGGTGATGATGATGTCTGGCTCAAGTTGCTTACTGATTAGTGAATGCTGGATAAAGCGCTTCTCACTGCTTAGAAGTCTAAATTTCCCAGATGCCGATTACCTTCCATCAATTTTTCATAACCGGATTTGAGTTTTGCTGTCACTGAAATTGACATTGTCATTGACCGTATCCTTGAGCAGTTTCTTCCTTGCCTGAAAAGGCCTCCACCCCCTGGAATTTGTCTTGAGGTGTTTTGGTTAGTTTTATTAAGTACTGTATACAACCTGTCTTACTTGAGATATGTCCTTTGACTTCTCGTTTGAAAGATGGGACTGTCTGCATGAACAGAGACTGACAGAATCAAATCCCTGATATGTAAATTCTTCGAGCTTTTGAAGCCAGTAACACCAGCTCTGCGAGTAAGGGTTCAGTAATGTCAATAGAGAGGTCACTGGCTGACCCAGTGTCTGCTAAACATCTCATAAGCAATCAAAAATAGAAGTTTCTTGATGCAGCATTTAAGACATAAGGTCTACAGTATCACAAAGCAAGAAGTAGAGCAGAAACTGCACATTGTTTCACTATCCATTAAAAAAGTGGCATACAGAAAGAGTATACCTGGGGAACAAAGTCCAGAAAGAGCTACACAGATTGAAGGAATGTTACAAGAGGAGCTCATTCATTTCAGCAAGGATGAACGCAAATTCCTCTGGCAACCACAGATACTGGGTCTGACAGGCCCACGGAGCAGCTCTGTAGGTAAGGCAGCTAAGACAACCAACAGCATCCTGGGGTGCATCAGTAGCAGCACAGCCAGTAAAATCGAGAGAAGTACCCTACTCAGCGCTGGTTGGACTGCATGTAGAAAATAGTACCCAGTCTTACGTTTCCCAGTACATGAAAGACATGTTTCAACTCAACAATGAGATTGGTGGAGAGCCACCAAGGTGTTATTTGGCTGGAAGCACTTGCCTAAGAGAAGAGGATGAGGAAACTGGTCTTGTTCAGCATGGAAAAGAAAATGCTTCAGGCAGATCTAACAGCATTCTTGCAACATCTATAGGAGGCTAAGCCAGTTGTCGTAATGCATGCTGGGAGGATTAGAGACCACAGAAGCTAAAACAAGAGAGGTTCAGACTTGATAGAAGGAAAAACAAAAAAGATCACTATGAGGACACTGAAATGGAACACATTACCCAGAGAGGCTGTGCAGTCTCTGGTTTTGGTTGCTTTTTTGGAGCTTTCCCAGCACAAGACATGGATTTGCTGGAGCAAGTCACTGGAAAGCCGCAAAGATTGTTAAGGAACTGCAGGATAGTTCACATGAGATCAGGCTGAGAGACTGGAGATTGTTTAGCTTAGAAAACAGAAGGAGAAATCTTACAAATGCTTATAAATATCTGATGGCTGGTGTAAAGTAGATGGAGTAAGACTCTTCTCAACGGTGTCCAGTGTTAGAATAAAAAGCAGTGGGCATAAATGGAAACACAGGAAATTCCATCTGAACACAAGACAAACATTTTTTACTGTGAGAACTATCAAACACTGGATCAAGTTGCCCAGAGACCTATGGATGGTCATTTGCCAGTGTCATGGTTTAACCCTAGCTGGCAACTAAGCCCCACAACAGCAGCTCACTCACTCCCTCTCTGTGGAATGGGGGAGAGAATCAGAAGGCTGAAAGTGAGAAAACTCATGGGCTGAGATAAAGGCAGTTTAACAGGTAAAGCAAACGGTGCACACACAGGCAAAGCAAACGAAGGAATTCATTCACTCCTTCCCATCAGCAGGCAGCTGTTTGGTCATCAACAGAAAAGCAGGGCTTAATAGAATCATAGAATAGTTAGGGTTGGAAAAGACCTTAAGATCATCCAGTTCCAACCCCCTGCCATAGGCAGGGATACCTCACAATNAAAGCAAACGAAGGAATTCATTCACTCCTTCCCATCAGCAGGCAGCTGTTTGGTCATCAACAGAAAAGCAGGGCTTAATAGAATCATAGAATAGTTAGGGTTGGAAAAGACCTTAAGATCATCCAGTTCCAACCCCCTGCCATAGGCAGGGATACCTCACAATAAACCATGCTATGCAAGGCTTCATCCAACCTCACATCACATCACATGTAACAGTTACCTGGGAAGACAAACACTATCTCTCCAGACATCCACCCCAGTTCCTGGTTCTTCCCCCAGCTTTTATTGCTAATGCCATGTGAAATGGAATATCCCTGTGATCTGTTGGTGTCAGGTGTCTTGGCTATGTCCCTTCCCAGCTTCTCATGCACTCCCAGCCTGCTTGCTGGTGGTGTGGTGTGAGAGGCAGAAAAGTCCTTGACTCTCTGTAAGCACTGCTCAGCAACAATAAAAACAACCCTGTGTTATCAACATTTTCATCACAAATCCAAAACATAGCCACATACCACCTACAATGAAGAAGTTTAACTCTATTCCAGCCAAAGCCAGTACACCTGGAAATACTCAAAACCTGACTGGACAGGTTTACTGTCTAGAAAAGTGTCTACATTAGGACTGCATTTTCTGTGAAGGAACAATAGAAGAGAAATCCATTATAAGACAAGCAATTAACTGAAACTTAGAGCTCAGCAACAGCAAAGAGAAAGAAATGCTGTGAAAAACTGAAGATTAGGAAAAAAATATTCAAAGTATTCTTCCAAAGGTCAAGGAAAATATCAAGGAAACTGCTCAATGGAAATATCATTAACTTTAAAACCTTGAGAGCTGTGTCAAACAGGACTTATACAGTATGCATAGTTGGAAGCATACCAAGTGGCCCTTACTACAGCTACACTTGAATGTAGTTTAAGTATAATGTATTGCATTGCAAACATGACTTTTTTTGTTTTAAAAAAAAAAAGGTTGCCTGCCACCACTGTTGTTTCCTTTCAATAGCCCAATTAACTATACACAGTAAATGCAAGAAAGTAATTGTCTTAGTGAATATGCACCTCTTGGGAATGAACAGGGTTGAAAGTAAATGACAGTAAATCAGGTTTATATCAATATTTCAAGCTTAGCTAGAAAGTTCAGTTCCATCTTACTGGATAACCATCAGCTTCTTCTACTGAATTTACTTTTACTGGACATGGACTTTGATCTCTTTTTGTACAATTGCTATTGTCTCTTTTAGAACATTTCAGTATTTCTGGGAATGCTTTTGGTTTCCACGAATCCACCTTACTTTTTAAATCCTCACAGTAATCCTCTGCATCAGTTTCTGAACAGAGGAAAAATACAGGCCAAAATTTTCCTATACATTTATTTCCTATTGGAATATAAACTATGTCTCATTCACTACAGATAAACAAAATGTCAAGGAAAAGAAATAGAACAGTGAGAGAACATTTAAAAACATATTACTAAAACTACTGTCTAGGAAAATATCAGCATAAACTGCAGCTTCTGCATGGACTGGAAATTCTGTGTTAAAACAAACAAACAAACAAAAAAAGCCAGCTATTTTTATTGAATACACTGATGCTGCAAAGCCAAAGATGCATTTCAAAATAAGGACTCAATGGAACAAAAACAACTGGCTTGGTTGGTCAATATTGGTTTGATTATCTACAAACTATTAGTAATAGGTAATAACTGTTATAACATTGCAATTCCAGCAATTTAGGCCTGCATGGTTTTAAAAACATAAGATTAAAAAAAAGATCAGAACAGCAGGAAGATCATCTTATTAAATATTCTGGGTGACACAGTCATCAGATGTAGGGTCCTCATGGTCTATCCAAATCTGAAGGGCAGAAAAGTGTTAAAAAGAATAGAATTCTGTGTTGGCTGAAAACAGCAAAACTCTTCTAACTTCAAATCAATGTTTTACCTACACACAACTCTAACATCTTCAGTGGAAACAATGCACTGAAATGGAGCCTACAAGCTGTGACTTGAGGTTAGTTTTTTAATAGATTACAAAAAAACAATTACAAAAACATACATACAACTTTCATTTGCATAGTCCTTGCATACTACTCTTTTATCTCCTACAGAATTTCAGTGCTCTTGCATTTTTCTTTAAACTCCCACAGTCTTTCATACAGAAGAATACGTTTTCCATAGGGGCTGTCTGGCTAGTCACAAAACACTGCTGCTGTCAAGGTTGTTTTGTTTGAATGATTATGGTCTGCTAACTTGAAAAAGGGCTTGAAAAGTCAGGGCACTATATTAAAAAAAAAAAAGAAAATTAAAAAATCTTAATATCTTGATCTGCCTTAAAAGTATTTTTCTAAATATTTTAAAAGTTGCACTCTGAAGTAATTTATAAAAATTAACATGAGCACTTTTCTTTTGTTCCCCTCGCATACACCTCTACCTCTTATGATTTCTTTCTATTTAGAAAACCAGAGACATTTTTACATCACAAAAAAATCTGTGTCTAGTTTGTAAATTGGATTACATTGTCCCAGTGAAGTTCCTTCTCTACTCTACTCCTGGGCCCTTCTTTATGACTTTGACTGCTTCAAGAAAAGCATGTAAGCATACTAAAAAAGAAACACTTTGCATTGCTCCCTATGTTAAAGACATTGTGGATCAGGTACCTAGGGAACTTAGGCTGCTCCACAGAGAGGCAAAAAGCTAGCATTTCTCAGAGTAAAATATCAACAAGGAAAGCTTGTTGATGTTCTGTACAAACATTCATTCTACAGTATCCCTAAAACAAGTCTTGCATATACTTGGAGAAGACTGCAAAGTTATGATGTGCATAAAAATATTAATCAGGAATTTTAACATGCAGAAGAAAAACCTTCATAACAAATCAAAAACTATCAAGTGGTTGAGAATATGGGTGTTTGGTCTACATCTTATTAATAAGTCCGCAATAAGTAATTGTGTACATACTTGTGTTTTTTTCTTATACACAGCTTACAATAAGTCCATTAATTGTTACACTGGAATATTCCAGAATTTTCCTGTTTCGATTTGCATCACAGACTTCCCTTTTCCTGTTTTCTCTTGCACTGCTTACTTTCTCCATGACTTTTCCAATAAAAATTAACCTACTCCTCAGCAAAAGTTGTGGAATAATTTCCTCCTATCTTCCTCCCACTTTGTGGCTCAAGACCATCTGCTGACATTTCTCCTCCGAAGTGTTCTGTTTAAGTAGCTAGAACAGATGTAAGTAAACATGTATTATGGTAAAATACGTGCTAGACAGAACAAGGTGGAAAATAAAGTTGTAATGATATTATATTTGCTCTTCCTCGTCTCTTCTGCATCATAGAGTGACAGGGAAATACAAGGCAAGAAGGGAATTACAGCTTAGGAACTCCATATTTTTTTTTTTGCGCTCTTGTATTGATACCCATGAAACCAAGGAGTTTCTGTAACCCAAGAGTCAAAAGTCTGCTTTCCAACATGAGTTGTATTTGATACAGTATTCTATTGGGCTATATAACGCAGCACTGCATTTCTGTATAAGTACTTTAAAGGACTGAAGTACTAAGTTCTGTGAAAAAAGAGGTGGTTCATAAACTTTTGAAGCCGCATCAGACTGACAAAGATGGATTAAAAGGATTACAGAACTGCCACTGTGAGTCAAAAAAAAGGGAGACCTATCTTTCAGCTAGGTGAGATCACAGTAAGATTTTTCAAAAGAACAGCTGCTCATGACCATTTCTGCCTTGTAAGTGAATATTGTATCCAACCAAGAGATGCCCAGAATTCTGCAGTCTACCTGATAGCCAGGTCAGTAAACAAGACAGCTTATCATCAATATGCAAAGTCTGTTAATAGTTAAATCAAAATTATCTGTAACTGGGTTAATATATGTGTGTTGTTTGTGGTTTTCACTAAATTGCTTTTTTCTCCTATGTCAGATAAGTTTCAATAGACATTACTAGAATTACAGGTAGGGTTTACTGTAGTTGTCAGACACCTTGAAGAGAGGGAAATATGCCTGTGATGCTAGGTCAAGCCAAAACTTACAGAAACTGAGATAAGAATGTCGTTTTTCAAGGCCTCTTGGAGACCATGTTTCTTACATGTGGAATGAGTAACAACTCACGGGAAAATTAGTAGTTTACAATGTTATTTCCAGAGTTCCAGCATCATGTAATGGGTTGTGTTGGAACAGACCTTAAATCTCATCTAGTTTCAAGCTTCCTGGCATAGGTAGAGACACCTTGCACTAGACCAGGTTGCCCAGGCCCTGTCCAACTGGGCTTTGAATAATTCCAGGGATTGGGCATCCACAGCTTCTCTGAGCAAGCTGTGCCAGTGCCTCACCACCTTCACAGGAAAGAACTTCTTCCTAATGCCTAATCTAAATCTACCCTTTTTTCAGTTTAAAGCCATTCTACCTTGCCCTGTCACTACATGTCCTTGTAAAAAGTCCCTTTCCAGATTTCTTGTAGCCCCATTTAGGTAATGGAAGGACTGTTACAAGGTCTCACCTGAGACTTCTCTAGGCTGAACAAGCCAGCCTCTCTCAGCCTGTCTTCACAGGAGAAGTGCTCCTGTCCCCTGATCATCTTTGTGGCCGTCCTTTTTATACTCCTCAGACTGGTCCTGGCTGTACCACTGGTGGCCATGTGAAACAATAGAAGCAGGTAATTGTCAGTGGACTGTATGATGCTTGGTGACATCCCTGATATGAGCCCCTGGTAGGCAGCTGTCATGGTTTAAACCCAGCCACGCAACTCATTCACTCACTCAACCCACCTTTCTTGCCCCCCCCGCTTCCAGAGGGATAGAGAGGAGAATCTAAAGAATGCAACTCCCACAGGTTGAGATAAGAACAGTTTAGTAACTAAGGTATAACACAAATCACTGCTGCTACCACCAATAATAATAACGATAAAGGAAATAACAAGAGAAAAGAACACAGCATCTCACCAACCACTGACAGATAACTCACGACACCCCATCAACCACTGACCCAATACCTCCTCCAACACCCCAGAGAGAGCTAGCCCTTCTGCATAACTCCCAGTTACATCCTGGGCATGACGTGTTATGGTATGGAATACCTCTTTGGTCAGTTTGGATCAGGTGTCGTGTCCCTGCTTCCTCCCGGCCTCCCCTCCTCCCTAGCAGAGCATGAGGCTCACAAAGTCCTTGCTCAGAACAAAACATTTGAGCAGCAACTAAAAACATCCCTGCTGTCAGTTTTGTTCCCAAGTTGAGTCAAAACACAGCTGCACCAGCTACTAAGAAGGCGAAAAATTGACTGCTATTGCTGAATCCAGGACGGCAGCACATCTCTAGAAGAACATCAGGTCAGCAAAGCGGTGCTTCAATACTTCTCAGAAGAGAGTCTCCTACTACCATCATCTGTTGCCTTTGCTTAGTTGTGCTGGTTGTTACGTAGGGATCACATTGGGCTGCCTCACTCAGCTCCAGGGTCTCTCCTGATGTGACAGGTTTTTACTTTTTATTCTGCATAGCTCTGAAGCAGTTCTGCAAGGGCATCTCAGGCTTTGGGGGAAGTCACTTCTTCCTTTAGGTCCTTGGCCTTGCAAGCTTCCATTCCTGTGGGTTATTGGTCCCCTTCCCTTCTGTGTGTGCTGCTGGAGGAGTTTTTGGCTGTTTTGGCCACTGCAAACTGCACTTGCACCCATCTAACTGCTTCTCCCTGGTGCTCCACAGCCTTCTCATTGCCTCCTGCCGCCCAGCCACAGGAGCTCCTCCATCTGGGCATGCTGTCTAAAGATGTCCTGCCCCAGGAGAGAGGTTTAGGCAACCCCTGCAGCCTCTCCCTTCAGCAGCTCCATCTGGATGGAGGAATTGGCCACTGCTAGGGTAGATGGTGAAGACACCCCAACCGAAGCTGCAGCCCACAGTTTTGCCTTGGTGGTCCAATAGAATAAGATGATTGTCCTTGACCCAGGCAGATGTTGCCCAATTGCTGGGTTACATAGACTTCAAGACTCTTCACATGACAGTGGAATGCCCCTCCTCTAAAGAAGCAAACTGCCATGCAACGCTATTTGCACATTCTGGTTGCAGTGCTCTTGGTCACTTGCGGTCCCATGGGCTGCCCTTTGTTGGAGGGCAGGGTAACCACTCTTACTCCTGGGCATGCACACACCTCACTAGCAGGCTGTCAGCTCCTGGCAGGCCTCAGTGCTCCCCTGGGGTTTCTCTGGGTCAGGAACCCTCCCTGCTTGCCACCATCTCCCACTCCACTATAGAACATGACTGCTCTGGAGCTATCATCTTGGCAAGTGAGACACACATCATTTTTACTCATAATAATGAAGTATGACTGTACTGCTGAATTCAGGATAGACAAGTTCACACGGCTGCAGAATTATGATATTCAACAGTAATAATAATTGCCCTTCTGAACTAGCAAGAAAAATGCACCTCTCTATTAAGAATGACAGTATCCTGTGGCTCAACATATTTCCTGAACTAAGTATGTCCGCACTTCTCACTGAGTAGCAGCCAAACAATATCACAGCTTACACCCAACAAGCTAGTAACGGTAGTGTGGAACTCCATATTACTGGCACTGTACTGTTTTACTTCTCAAATTACTTCTTTCAATGTCTGAGTACACTGTATCATGATGTGCACCAGAAATGTATTCACAGTTTCTGACCCTCTCATACTGCTTCATTTGAATTTTGACTAGTTCTTCCTTGGGCTCATTTACAGTTAAACATTGAATATGCCTTCTCCTCTCTTTCCAGACAGACAGATAATAAAACCCATAATTTTTTATTTTGACAGTGTTGCTTTATATCTCAGTTGGGCAAATCAATTTAACACTAAGTTGTGCTTTCTTTATTTAACTTCAAACACACCATTTATCCTGAAATGTTCTATCACCTAGCATGCAATCGTATTGTAGGAAATGAGAAACAAACAAGTGGTGCCAATGCCAGCAGCGTCCCAGATATCTTGCTTGCCAAGTTTTCCCATATGGAAGGCTAAGTGACTCAGAGCAAGTCTCGTGAATGAGTTTCCAACATAACAATTCTTCACTGGAAATTATGATTTGAAGAAATACCAGCACTCAAAATATTGACTGTTTCATCTCAGTTATTAACATGAATTGACCAGAACATGTCCACTCACAGAAATTAGACACTTTTCTTTTGATGAATCCTTTTTGACTGTAGAATAAGCAATTGCAAACTGCTGTAACTGTTGCAAAGCAAAAACAAACTTTCTGCACTCAAACTAGTAAAACCATCAAGTAAAAGCAAGAAGGAATCACCACCAGCAAAAGAAAAATCTGATGTATGGTCTGGAAATCAGAACAGTTACTAACAGGAGGAAAATACTTCTGATTATTTCAGTCCATGCTGATGACTCGCAGCTGAAATTGATAAAATTCAATTAAAAACTATGCCCTGTATTTTCTCTCTCCAAGAAAACATAACAACATACTTGAAAGTTGAATTTAAAGCTATACAAAAAACAGTTTATTAATTAAACTAACTAGAAATATTCATTTTGACTCTGAAGTATTTGTTATAGGGATATGCAGAGCTCTGGAACAACAGAATTTTGCTCTGCAGCGATAAGTCTATTAGTTATGGCTGAATGAAGTCCTAAGTGTCATGTTGTCAATTTAAATTGGAAACAATTAGAAATTAAATGTTATTGCATAGCATTTTGACAAGGAATCTGAGTCTCAAAACATGAGATTAATATAAAACATTTATTATTCAAACAAAGAGTAAATAGCCTTACTGTAGATCTGCTTGGAGATACCATTAGAGTCAATATTCTAAAAGTTTAAATGTTACGTTTCTGCCTCCAAGAACTCTGTTATTCTGTCATGCATTCCTTCGTGAGCTTGCCAAGTAAAAAATAAAAAAGTTTAAAAAGTGGTAGGTACTAAAAATTATTCAAAGGGTAAAGCAACGGGGAATATATGTCCTTCATGGACAGAACAAAATGGTAGTATCAAAGAGATAACACCAGTTATGTGCCAAATCAGAGCTGGCTTCTCCCATCTCATAGCTGGAGTGTTCATTGATTATTGTCACTTCTGAGAATTGAAAATACTGGTTGAGGTAAGAGAAAGTTACAGGAAAATGAAAGGAAACACCAGAGGTGGCACTTAGGACCATGACTAATCTAAGTAAATTTTTACTCAGAATTGGTGTACCAACCTTCCTGCATTTCAGGTCAAGGGGATATACATTTCCATTGTGTGGAGTGGTCCTGAATTCCACTGATGAGTCTGAGTTTCCTTGTAAAGCTGTGACAAATGTAAGCACAACTAGCTAGCTGCTTTGGTCTGATTAGTTAAGTAGTATCTCTAGTAAATTCATGTCTTTTCTGTTTGATACAATCATATATGTCTGCCTAAAACATATTTTTTACAATATTCCCTTAACCTAAAAGCAAATATGATGCCACCTCTCTTTCTGAATCTGTTGATACTCAGCTTTGTTAGTGCCTGCCTATCCCAGGTTTGACCACATGATAAAAGGCTCTCATTGATACTCTGATAGATGCACTTACACTGACAGGCAGTGCTAGGCAAAACTGCAAGGCAGTTGTAACATTAGGCTGTGCAACACTGACTAGAGAATCCAGCCTACTCCATTTTTTATCATCTTCCTTACATTTATATAGGCTGCATACACAAGTTAAAACATTTTAAACGTTAACATCTTAAATTCAAAATATGTGATACATCTTAGAAGCTGATGCCAGTTTCTGTTGAATCACAAATTGAAAAGTCCTCCATTTTCATTTTATTTTGAGTAGATGCATAATCCATCCATGCCTTTAGAAATACGTGTTTACAAAATGGGAAGCTCCAGTGTAACCACTGTTGTTGACACAGAGCTGAGTTCAGTAGATTGTAGTATATAGAATGTGATTACATATCAGCTTGGATCCACAAAAATTAGGTTTTGATGGCATTATTTGATTTAAAAGGCATTTTAAAAGATCAAGCAAGAAAATTGCCATGCTCTCTTTTTTAAGACTTCTAGGTGCTTTAAAGGAAAGGAGACAATATGGTGTATGATGGGTCTAATGATAACATTAATAAACACTTGACTTTGTAATGCAGTGATTTAGCAAACTGTAAATGGAGACTGCCAATAATGTTATTTTGCATGATTGCACTGTAATTACTTTAATGTCATTGGTATCAGGCTGTGCATGATTAGAGGCTATTTTAATTTTAATGACAATACATCTTTGTATTGCTAAAGCAAAACTGTACAAAACTGCTCTACAACAGCTCTGTTGTTCTGACTAATTGTAGATAATAGTAACTGAAGTTACAAGAAAGCATCTGTGATTTAGCTGGTTTTCATCTACCAGTTTACATTTGCAAAATGTTCATTTATGCACTTCTAGACAACTGAGAGAAGAAAATTACCAGAAGAGATCATTCAAGCTAGCTTAGCTGCAAGAAAAACACATGGGAGTTCATTTAAATTGTTTCCTACAGGCTAGATACATCTCTCGGACAACTTCTTTTTATTGTCTGATGTATAGTTACTCTGTTTTTCATGTTATTTTTTCTGTGTCTATACCTACAGATCAAGTTTATTTCTCCTTCTAAAACACACTTTACTTTTGTCTAACAACAAATTTTTCCTTTATTGCAAAGAAAAACAATTTCCACAAATTTATCCTCACAACTGTTTTCACCCAAAGTGAGAATCTGTAAGTTTTCTTATAAGCCACTAAAGTTATAGTACTTTGGAAATGTTCCTCTCACATGCACTTTCATTTACACTAGTGGCACATGTAGAATGACTAGGTCTACAAAACCCATATTTAGTTTTGCTTCTTAAATTACCTGCATTTTTTCTTTTCTTAATTACAGTCTGCAAAAGAATAATGGGAGGATTGTAAACAGGTCATATGAGAGAAAGGGAGTGCCTTTTTCAAAAGCACCAGTAGAGACATTTAAAAGAAGTGTATAATAGCATAAAGGAAATTTTATTTGTACATGAATTACAAATACCAAGAATTCATCCTTTTTCTCTAAAAGTTTTTTTCAGTTGGACCCCACAAACAGGTACTGTTCATGAGCCGATACCTTTTCCAGTTCTTTAATATTTGCCAGTTTCTGTCACTCTGTGTCTACACATGACCGACCTCACAAACTCAGTAATCTCTAACAATGCATTTCTCATTTAGAGAAACCTCCTCAGGTTAGTCTTAATCTTCCCTTAAACTGCTTCTCTTCTGCCCCAGATCTCTCATGCATGGAGCCTAAACTGATAGAAATCTTGGAATCAGAATAACAATACCTTACGAGCTTTGACTAATTACACATATGTAAATCTAAAGACATAAAAATGTAAAGCATCAGTCAGTGGATCTTAATTTGGAGACAAAGAAATAGAGAGGTTCACAATTCAACCATTTTTCCATCTCTATTCTGATGGAAATCTAATCAAGATACAGGTTCAATCATAAATTATTCGGACAGATATGATGTCTGAGTCATTTAGACATTTATATCATGGACAGCTCCAGCTGGTCTGCTGCAGACCTAAACTATGCTTACTCTTCCTTATGTAACAGAAGGGTCAAGTTGTTTTGTCATTCCCTTAAGGTGCAGCAATTGTGCCATTTCCATTCCTGGCTTCCCCAGTGCTGAGGTTCATCTAGCAATCACACTGCTGTTGGCACCACAGCTGGCTGTTGCATTTGATTTTACTTTGAGTGAAACAGAGTAAAGGAAGACAGTTCCGTTCTCTCCAGTTTCCTGCTTCCTCTATGCTTCTTATTTGCTAGTGAAGATACAAAAATTAAAGAAAAGTCTACACTGCACAGGGACAATATAAACCTTTCCAGGACAACCATCACAAAGCTCTAGTATATTTTGGCTTCCTTCAAATCAAATGCATTTTGAATAACAAAACTACTGAACAGCAAAATCATAAAGCAGCAAAAAAGAGGTGCTTTTGAAAAGAAAAATATTTTATTCTATTCTTCAAATATTTCAGTAATATTCAGTGATTAATTTTGAACATTTTAAATAACAACATATGAATGTTAAATTTGATAATGGTATGGCTAACAAAATCAGTAGTGCTAGAAATAAAAAGTAACGTGTTTGCAGACAAGTAATAAAGAATAATAAATAAGCCCTAAAGAATAACCTATCCAACATACCAGCTGGGAAAAAAAAAACCCCAACCAACCACATACAAATTAAAAAGTAATATCTGGGGGTTTTACATACTTTATTACCATATGAGAACACAAAACACGTGTGATTTAGTTTCTCAGTGCAAAATTACTACAAATTGAAAAAAAAAAAAAAAGCTGTTGTTAAAAACATTTTAGCAAATAAACTTTAAAATATACACCTGTATCTACTATAACAACTAAATCCTAAAACAATATAAAAAAAAAATCATTCAGTGATGAAAAAAGAGGCTTAAAATCAAAAAGCTTAATTTCAGGTGATCTGAAAGCCTTACAGTAATTCCATGTTGCAGAACATTTCTCTGAGCTGCCACTATTTCATTATCTTTCCCCATGTTGCTCCTTTTCTGCTTTCATTTCTTTCCTTATCTCACTGATATTTTTGCAGCCTCAAAACTAAACCAGCAAAGCCAATGCAACATTTATCTGCCAAGAGTAGCAGATCCCTTGTCAACCATAAATTAAGGTCAGGTGTGTGCATTAGGATGGGGACAGTCAAAGGTTGCAACTTCTGACATTTTGACTAACCCCAACCCTGGAGATTGATCTAAATTCAACCAGAGGATCATGATGATAGAAAATCAGATCCAACCAGTGTGTAGAAACTCCTTACTCTGGCTCTAAACAAAGCAGAAATTTCTCTGAGATAGGAAAATAGTTACATACACATGCATAGGGTGCATACACACCTGCAGTCTGCAGCTGAAGATTTCATTTGCACATGTTCTCACTTTATCTTAATTTTAAGGTCTGCTCTTAAGTCATCTGGAGAGGGATGGTATATATAGACTCTTCTCTTTGTAAGTATTACTGTAATATCTGACACAAAATATATTTGTGCTCAGAAATACTGCGCTCTCCCAGTTTAACAACTTAACATGGAATTATTTCCAGGTTGTTCCATAGGGGTTTTTGATAAGAAAATGATTGTTCTGCAAGGTTACATTTATGTCCTATGATACATCAGCCAGTATGTACCTATACATAGAATCACTAAAGGTTTATAAATAAGAAGGCAGCTCAGTACCACTAACACAGCTGAAGAGAACGTAGCCAGTGTTCTGCCCTCAAAAGTGATTGCTCATTATGTGGGTGAGTTTACGAACATGGTAACAGCTAAAAATCATGATTGGTATCTTTAAAGTGAAAATGCTCACTAGTTTTAATGGATATTTCTAACTTTCTTTGAGCATTCCCTGCAGATTTCACACAAAAGATTTAATGAAACTGTTGGTTTTGCACAGATGCTGGCACAACATATATTTTTATTTCTTCTATTTCCCTACACAGGTAAAAGAGGAAGCAAATGTCAGAACACTGGGAAGAAGAAATAGTAAAGATTGCCTTTATTTATTTATTCCCCTATTTGGAAAGATAGAGTTACAGATTACATACTTTATGAAGCTAAACTGCTGTGTTTTTCCATTTGAAATCCTTAGCTTCTTCAGGATATGGTCTATTTAGAAGTTAGTTCTTATTCTCTAGAAAGGAATTTTTCAGGCTACTGATTTTGGTGTAGAAGTGCTGCTGAGATTCTGTGGGCTTTGGGAGGACATTTGCAGAAATAAAGCCCTGCTGGAAGCTGATTATATTTGTGATTATGAGAAAAAATGTGCTAGAGGTCTTTGTAGGCGGAATTAGCAACCATAAAGACAGGGAGGCTTAATGATATGTACTATTCTTCTGCTCTGTACAATGTAACCTTGATAGGAAGTGCCCATTATCTGTAATGTTCTTCTTTTTTTTTTCTCTTTAATGTATTTTCAGCATATGCATGCCATCTAACAAGAACAAAAAAGCTCCAGAGCTACAGCTAAAGACATGGGGGAAGAAGAGAGGCAATACTGAAGTGCTCCTCTTTCTTTTGTGGTTAATTATAGGAGAGCCATTGTCTGCTTGGGGAGCAAATACCTTTAAGAATACAATTACTACTAAAAATCATAGTTGGTTTCTCATTTATTTTCTATGAGAAATGGCTTAGAACAGAAGCACACAATTCACACTAGAGTTGTGGTTTTGGAAAGGTGTTTTCACTATAAGCAGAAATTTTATTCCATTGCTGAGTGCTCCTCCTAGAGGACTGTGAGAGCCGGAGGGTGCCCCAGAGCATCTACTTCAGAAATTACTTCAGCAGCTCCACAATGAGAAAGCACAAGGATTAAAAAAGTTCAATCATTCTTCTCTCATTGCTTTCACAACAAAATAAGAATATAGGATACAATATTTTCTTCTCCACATCATGGTAATGCATGAACATAAAAAGCCATGGCATAAAATATCAGCATTCAAAGCAAGGAACAGTTTCAAATATTATTAATGACTTTCTATGAATCCCTAATAAGCAGGCAGAGAATCAGGTGCTTTCAAGCTGCAAAGTAGATCACGAAGCTACTTCTAAATAATAAAAAGGAACTCTGTGACTAACTGGAGAAAGAAGGCACCAGTATACAGTGATGTGTATGACACAGATTGTGCATAGCCAAGGTCCTCAAAAGCATTTAGACATTTAACTTCTATGTAAACTCTAAAACAGTACTGAATATATCAGTATACTGTCACATACAATCCAGTTTGTCTTGCAAGACCATGTGTGTTTGGTTCTGTGTTTAGCACCTTTTGAGCACCTCACTTGTCAATGAGATCTTTCAAAAAAGAACCCATAGATTTAACTATATATTCAGAAAGTTTACAGAACAAAAGAGTGTTAAGCTGGAAATGAGCTTTTGTCCCTGTTTCTTTCATTTTTCGCGTTTGCTTCAAAAATAATGTCAAAAGACAACAACAATGCTAGAAAACCACACCCCTCAGACATTTTACAGCTGACTTCTACTTTAAATAGCAAATCAATGTTAATCGACTTGTGTTCCAGTAATGCAATTAATAATAAATATCTTTCCCTAATATGGAATGAAGTGTGACATAACAATATCACTGAAGAGTCTTTTCTGTTTTCCTGGAAGACTTTTAGGGGTGGAATAAGCAAAGCAGTGGTAAGAAAAGTATGCATTAAAAACATCTGACAAAAAGTAACCCAAGAAGATAGTAAAAACATGTATACTGTAGAAGAATACAGGAACTTCTTTACATTCTAAAGATACAAATCAAAACTAACAATNTGACATAACAATATCACTGAAGAGTCTTTTCTGTTTTCCTGGAAGACTTTTAGGGGTGGAATAAGCAAAGCAGTGGTAAGAAAAGTATGCATTAAAAACATCTGACAAAAAGTAACCCAAGAAGATAGTAAAAAACATGTATACTGTAGAAGAATACAGGAACTTCTTTACATTCTAAAGATACAAATCAAATTTAAACTAACAATTACACAAGAAAGAGCAAAAATATGTAACAGTTTTTCTTGTATCTGCTTGCTAGGTACCACTCCTGTTCTAGAATAGAGTATCGACATTAGGGAGTTTTACTGGCAAAACCTTATTTTTTATTGTAATGCTATCCTTGGAACAATACTGGGAAAATAACAAGGGCACACAAGTCTTCCTGAAGGGTATGTCTTCAGGAACAGACATAAACACATGGCTGAAATGGGCTACAAATTAGACAATATGAGCCAGCCATGTGCTGTGGTAAGTTGCCAGATCCCTGCAGTGGCTGCAATAGACCAGTGTGGAAGCTGACAGTCGTTGCAGTGTTACCCATTTTGCTTTGGTCATCTGTACTCTGTCATCAAAGGAAACTTCCATATTGTAGTAATTTGCCCATAAAGGCAAGGGCAAATTAAAGTCTGCCTCACATTACCAACATGCTGTTTACAGGCTTTAAGCCATAGTAAGAATCAAAAGCCACAAAAGGAAGTTAGACATTGAGGAGTGATCTATCATATGAAAACACCACAGAAGGCCTCATCTACATCTTTTAAGATCTCACCACCTGATATTATTGACATATTCAGAGTGTCATCCTTAGCTGTTGCAAACTGGTAGTTTTACTGGAGTCTACTTTCTGCATCCTGCGAGAACTGTTGTGCTGTGTGTCCCAGAGTTTATTCCCATA
Source organism: Agapornis roseicollis (assembly GCA_002631895.1). Taxonomy (NCBI): domain Eukaryota; kingdom Metazoa; phylum Chordata; class Aves; order Psittaciformes; family Psittacidae; genus Agapornis; species Agapornis roseicollis. The sequence goes on along the minus strand of NDXB01007196.1, from coordinate 32,315 downwards.
TATTCTGTGTACAGGACAGAATTAGTTTCATAACCAAATGAATATATGCTTAGGAAATGCTTCATCTTGGGGCTTTTAAGATACTCTTCATCAACTTCAGCAGATTTCCCTTATGCATTTCAGAGCTTATTTGCAAGTTTTTTAACCTGGTGTTTTTCCTAACATTTACAGTAGGCTGCAAATTTGTCTGTGGCTTTGCAGTCAGAATAATATTCTTGTAGTTAACTGGTGAACAAATTTGATTTTTAAATAGATGAGTGTCAAATTTGCAAACATTTCACTTCTGTATCACAAAACCAATCCACAGTATAATAATTCCAAAGTTTAATGTATGCTATATATAATCTCTCCTTGACTGAAAAAATAAATCTGATTATGATAATGTCCACACTAACATTTATTAGATGACTTGCCTTAAAAAGTCCAAGAAAATTAATAGTTTTAAATTTCAAATAGCCTCCCCTCTATTTATTGAGGTTCTCAGAGGAGTTAAAGGCAAATTTATTGCTTCAACATCAGAAGAAATTAAACTAATTGATGTTTTTCTGAAGAGAGGCAATTACATTTAAAATAGTAAAAAAGATGGTTACTAAGCAACTACATCCAACCTCCATACATTGTCTATTCATAATCTCCAACAGAGTACAGGAAATGACAGGCTGTCACTACAGAAAAGAGACATGCAGAATTATGCCATTTTTTTCCTGTGCTACCTCCTACATTAGAGAGAGCAATTATATCCTACATACACTGATTAGGTTAAATAACTGCAGTAAGGTCGAAATACTGAGATGTCTCAGAGTAGTCACATCATGCAGTGAGAATGCTTCAAAGAATATAGCCACTTATGTCTAAAACATCACTACCATCTATATGCTGGACAGACATCTATTGCACAGCTCTCTGGGTAAAAATGAGACTGAGCTCCCTCAGAGTTTCAGAGATAGAGTTAGCATTTCAGTCTGGCCCATCAGTGTTGCAATTTACAAGTCATTGTCTAGATCCTGCTTTTGTAGCAGATGGGCAGATTATTGTACCAGCACCAAACACTTCACTGGAACTCTGCATGGATGTAACCTGCAGTCTACAGACAGTAAATTACAAGACTAGAGCCTATGATTATTTTTCTGGGCTTGGTGATTTCTGAATACATGGCAGAACTGAGGCTTAAATAAAGTCAGCAAGAATTACACCATTAACTACTATGGCAACTTCATGAACTTCTTTATAATCTTTATGTCTAAAAGAATCATGGGATTACAGGATATTTACTTTCAAAATCGGTTTTGAGAGGAAAAAATGAAAAGCTTGAAAGCTGATATTGCTGCAATTTTAGCAATATGGCTGGGATAATGAGAACTGATTCCTCTGTGGCAACAATGGCAAAAGTACTTGAACATGTCTGTATGTACTCAGGCAGCATGTTTCACACTGATGGCAGCAGACAGGCACCGTAAAACCATTCAATTTCACTGTATTTTTTCCCCTGTTTTCTCAAATAGATTCCTCTTGTCATGGACCAAAAGAAATAAAAAAATGGAAAACAGTTGGCTTATTTGTTGGCTAACTGAAGGTTCTTCTGTAATCCGGGAAAACCACAAAACAACAAACATGATTAAATAATCAGAAATATATAGAAATGAGAACATCAGTGCTTGCTCATCTTTAAAAAACATGGACTTTATTCTCAATTTTCATACATTTCTTCCTCCTTTGATTGCAGAAAAATTCTTTAGCATTTATTTTCTTTTCCTTTTTACTGCATTCATGTAAGTTCATTCAGTCAGGAAAAAGCTTGCTCCTCTTCAACTGCCAAAACAGACTTATTTCCCACCTGTTTTTTACTAAGATCTACAGATGCAATACAGAATTCAGGCTCTGTAAACATCACTATACGAGGAGTTGGAGAAAGATCAGGAGTGTGGGATTTGTTTAGAGGAGCAAGAGAAGCTACAGTTTCTCAAACACAAAATACAGTTTGCAGAGAAAATCCATTTTCTTCTCAGGTGGCAAGAAAAGCTGCTTCCTCAGGCTCCACATAAAACTGATCAGCTACTTAGGAAGCAGATATATTCTCGTTTCAAATAGTACACTCTGAAAGCAGTTGAAAAGAAGTTGTCACAAATGTTTGGAATACTGTAACAAACAATTCTTCTGGAGTCAACAGATCAGATTATGAGGATTTCGGGGGGAGGGGAAGTTCAGCTATATAAGGAAGTATTACTTTATGCTGGGCTTCTAAGTTAGTAGCTCATTATGTAGTTTCACCCCTTTACTAGTGATTGTACGTTTCTGGAACTAGCAGAATGCATCATTTGCATATTGTATACAATCCATGCTTCATTTAGCATACTAAAAAACTAAAAATAATCTACGGAAGGTAATCACTAAAAGCACATCTGAGAAATACCTGACTAAGATGCAAGTTTTGAATCAAATTAGTCATCATAAATCATGAGTGAACAACTGCATTTGTTCTGATAAAATTATTATCGTATTAATAATCACCCTTGTCATCAAAACCAGAGGTGCCTCACAATTTTGCTTAAGCCCTTGACAAGTCAAGGAATTTGAATGGCATTAAATGAATGATGGTGGGTTTTTTTCTGACAAAAAATAGGGCTAAATCCTAGGGAGGGAAGAATGTAAAGGCAAGGCAGTCTGATTAACAGATATAAATAAATTATAATGGATGAGTGAACAACTATTGACCAGAGGGTCCACAAAAGGAGCTAAAATGGCATACAAGATAACAGAAACCACCAATTCATCATGCATGAAAAGTCCTTTTACAGTTGCCTATGTTTTTTGTGATTTGTGTCTACTTTAAAAATTAAAAAAACAAATAAATCATTAACATCTTCCATGTACTGCTGAAGTATTTTCCTTCCTTCTCATTAGTGGCAATGTTTCATGGGCAGCACATTGTTACAGTCACTAAGTACATATGATGTGCATATGATACATTCACAAAGTGGAACACAGCCAGTGCCCTGGAATGCCTCATCAGCCAACTCATTTTCATGTATCCTTCATGACATTAATTCATTGTACAGCTAACTCTGGCTACCCTGAAGAAGCCAAACTGATGGTCCTCTGCAGAAATATATGTAACAGAGAGAGGATGTCAAATGTTATCTTAAGCCTAGAATATGCACCTTTTTCCTAGTTAGGTTGTGACTAGGGGCATCTAAGGAAATTCTTCTGAGGGTTAGTTCAACCAAGACATGTAACAACTTCATTATGATAAACAAATGGCTAGTGTGTGTGGACTGGCTGTGTGACAACAGACATCTTGTGAGCAATCCAGAGGCCTTGGTGTTAGGCAGCCTGCCTGAGAACAGTCACGTAGTCGAGACAAACTGAAGGCCATGGATGGGGGAGTACGGAAACACCAGCTGCAAGATTACAGAAGTAAGCAGAAGAGAAAAGGAGCTAAGAAATTCTGAAGGTCGAGTTCCCAGGACGGTGTTATCCAACCCTAGCATTGTTAAGGGTTAAGGTGCCCAATCAACAATTGCCAAATCAATGTAGCTGTGCTAAGAATCTCTATGTAAGGTTAACACTTTGTCTAATAAAATGGCATTCGCTTGATCACATTGATGGTCTCAGCATTGTCCGCAGGAATCTTGATCTCCCGTAAGTGTGCTTGCTGTTTTACAGTCACCAGTAACTTGCTGATTGACATGTAGTAACAGAATGATTTTCTCTTCAGTATCAAAATAGCTTTAAAATAAAAAAACATTGTACTTGTATCTACATTACAGATTATTTGCATGAAACTAGATTTTTTAGATTTGTAGAAGCAGAGTGTTAACTCGTAGTGACTCAGAGCTCCATCTGGGTAACAGCTGTCGCTATTAAATGACTAGTAAAAATTTTCTTTTTATGAGCATTTCTTTAAAGAGTGGAAGAATTCAGAAGGTGTACAAAGAACCTTAAGAAAAACAAGAGCAAACAGCAGGAAATTTGTTCATTCTGTGCTCTCATTATTATTATATTTTAAGTTATTACAGATTTACTGCTGCTGAGAAAGCCTTTTAGTCTAATTAGAGATGAGCTAGTGGTGTGCATCAGTAGCATCTGTTGCAGAGTCAGTCTTATGTTCTCAGTTATTAGCCCATGTGGTCGACTGGGGAAAGAAATAGAACAAAAAATTTCAAAGAGTCTTCCCCCTGTTTTGCTTTTCTAAGTTTCTGAACACCATTTTGTGGGGAAAAGGCTCTACTGGTGTTCAACTTCAAGGTCTTCTCACCACACCGAACCTAGGACTCAAGACAAATGGAGCATTAAGTCTTTTCACAGCACTGAGTCTCCAGCTGTTAATTTCACTTGACTTGCAGGGAATCCATTTTATTGATAGGATTCTGAAGGCTAATAACCCCAGATGGAGCTTGGCATTATTCCAACATATAATGCAGACTAGAATTTCACATGTCTGGAAGACAGATCTAATGATTCTATTATCATAGACCATTCGCTCTCAGATACCTAAGCTTCAGAAACAAACGTAGATAGCAGGTGGCAGCTAAAGCTATATTGGCTTTCCTCTTCTGTATTTCCCTATTTATCTTTGTTCATTATTTTCCCCCTAATTTGGAAGAATTTTGGACAATGCTAGAGGCTTTCACAATGAAAAATTAAGGTAAAAAGCTTTTGTTTTCTGACTTTTGGTTTGTTTGGGTTTTTTTTTTTAAGTATCAGTATATTACATTAGAACTGTCTTAACTATTACAGAAGAAAGTCCCATGGGCTTACCTTACCTTACCAGAATCAAACTACATCAGCTCTGTAAGCTGCACTATTTTTATCTCTAAAGGGCAGCCTGAAAAATATCTCATGCTTAGTTCATTAGTGAATCTTTAATATTAAACAAGGATATTGAGTGTAGCCCAACAGCAGATGGAGAATATAAATCTCTCAAATGTATGAAGGGGGACACTTTCTCATCATGCAAGAAATGGAAATAATTGAGTCTATCACTACGTAGCATTCCTCATGTGAAGAAAGGCAGAACTCTTTTTTTTTGAAAGGAAAGCCTTCAGAAAAGGCACAATCTGTAATGTCCAATTTACTTGTTTGGGGTTTTCTTCTAAAGATCATCAATAAATTGATCATAAGCAGCTGTTTCCAGGAAAAGCTTTCAGTCCTAATAAATTAACATTTTCCAGCAGTCACAAAACTGTACTGAAAAAATCCTGAGCAGCTTCAATTCTGGACCAGATACTAATTCTAAATTGTTTTCAAAAGAATCCACTGTTATAAGACACTTACTTAAGTAAACATAAACCAAGCACCAAGCAGGTACGGCTCTTGTAAAGTTCAGGATAGAAATAGGTTCAGAATAGGAAGACAAGACTTGAAGTAAGTTGCTCAGTTTCAGCCAATAATTTCAGTTAACTACATCTCTCTGCCACTTCTAAAATAAAAACAAAGACAGCCAGGTTTCAGGTATGAATGGAATAAGCAGGTATGTATATAAGTTAATTAGATAATTCTGTGATTCTATGGTTAATGATTCTATGTTTCTAAACATGCTAGATAATGTTCTTGGGAACTGGAATTTGGACATCTATTCCTTCTGGTTGTTAAAATCATGCCCGGATCTATGACAACCAGCACTTTCATTAAAAAATGATGGGTTTGTGAACTAGCAGAGGCTAGAGACTTTTCCTACTAAGTATTTAGGCTTACCACTGCTTTCCCTAGTTTGATTTATTCTCTAATATACACTGGTTTTGCTCCAGTTCATATCAAAGTGAATATATAATCAGGTCTGTGGCCCACTTCCTCTCTAAAGATACATGCCTTTCTTCAGGTGGTCTTCATTCCCCCTGACATCCAAGCTAGACTACAGCCAAGTTTATTACACCATCAGAACTGGGAGCATAAAACCAGGCCTACACAAAATCTTCTGAGATTAAATTTTGATTTTATAACAGTTTTTCAAATAACTTGCAGGACATACTGAATGGTACAAGAAATAATACAGAAGCATTATCCTTCATTGCACAGTAAGCTATACCAAAACTGTAGGATATGTGAGTGCTCCCATGTGGTGCTGGTCTACTTTTGGAGTTTTGATAACTCAAACCACAGTGAGACAAGACTCAGTAATGCATCACTGTCATGGTTTAAAGCCAGAACAATCAGCTATCAGATTTTTCCTGTCACATTTGCTTCCTCCTCAGGGGTGGCAAGGGATTGGTTGGAAAAAGCCATATACAGTTTTATGAGCCAGAAATCAGAACCTCTGCCACTATATAGTAACAAGATATCCATTCACAGGTCAGGATGCTGGAAAGCCAGATACAGAAAACAGCATCATCTTCAAATGAACAATACAAGAACACTTCTTTACAAAGAATACTCAAAAAATAAATGTTGAAGAAATATATCTTTTTGATCAAAGTTAGGTTTCCTCTAGGCATTTCATGAACAGACAATAACTTAAAATCATAGAGAGGGTAGTGTATTATTACTGCTTTACCTTAAATCTTCAATATTGAAATGCACTAATTTGAAAGTTCATTTTCTTCAACATTTCATTATTCCCATTACATATGATGTATTACATATGCATTTCTGAACTTAGGTGTGAGGAGTCTTGTGACATTTGTGACAGGCTGATCCAAATTCTTTCGAGGCAGACCATGTACTTCAGTTAAATCACAGGAAGGATGCATTTGGTTTGCTGCATTCTTTCTTTTGAGTGAAACATTTCATTCAGAATTGCAAAAGGCAGTTCCTCAATTTGTCTCCCACTAAAGACCTGTTTCTCAGGCCCAGGTTAACTTGGTTTTACTTTATGCACTTGAAAAACATACGAGAATTGACACAAGTAGCATAACAAAGTCAAGCAAACACTACATTTTCTTGGTAGAAAGAAAAGCAAAATACAATCTGTAATACCATTTATAAACTGGAAAAGAATATATACGTAGCATTGTGCAAAGGGACACATCACAGACAGGAAAAATGCGTACTACTGAGAGAACTAGAAAAACTCACAGAATTTTTATATTGCATATTGGGGATTTTTCATGGTAGATTTGCCAACAGATCTGGGGTGCTGCACCAGCTCTCAGGTCTCCAACACAAGAGGAGGACCTGCTCGAATGAGTCCAGAGAAGGGGCACAAAGATGATCAGAGGGCTGAAGCACCTCTCCTATGAAGACAGGCTGAAGGTTTGGCTTGTTCAGCCCAGAGAAAGCTCAGGTGAGACCTTTGAGCAGCTTCCAATATCTAAAGGGCCCTACAAGAAATCTGGAGAGGGACTTTATACAAGGGCATGTAGGGATGGGACAAAGGGAATGGCTTCAAGCTGACAAAGGGGAAATTTAGATCAGACTTTAGAAAAAATTCTTCACTATGAGGGTGGTGAGACACTGGCACAGGTTGCCCAGAGAAGCTGTGGCTGCCCCATCCCTGGAAGTATTCAAGACCAGGCTGGATGTGGCTTAGAGCAACATGGTCTAGTGAAAGGTGTCCCTGACCACGGCAGGAGGTTGGAACGGATGATCCTTAAGGTCCCTTCCAACCCAAATCATTCTATGATTCTATGGTTCTATGATGTAAGAAATATCTCTCAGATGGCTTTGTGGAAGTAAAAATTTTAAGACTCTCAATACTGAGGTCAGTACTGAGAAGCAAAAATTAAACCAATATACTATTATCCTGTTCAGTATTAGGATGAAAAGGTCCTTCAGTTGCTATTGACTATGTTTTTCAAAACCTGCCCATTACTTTTATATTTTGCCCAATTTTAATTAGAAAGGAGGAAGCTTCTGAAGTCCTTGGTACTCTACTCCAGTACTGGTTGAAAATGTAGCCTTCCACCCCAAATATGGAACAAGGTGTGAAGCAAAAATCATGCTGAATTTACATATCTATGAAATGGGCATTAATTTCCTTATGTTAGTGTCCATAAATGTTTATGTCTTCTACAAATATAACATTTTCCACTGTTACATTAACTTAAGAAGCTCAAGTTTAAAAGCAGTTTAAAATGTCATTATCGCTGTTGTTTCATGGTGTAACTGGTATGCCTGCTGTTTTTTACACACAGCCTTTCAAGATGGAATTTTTGACACTGTCATTTGATTTGGACACTGACACAAGTCTCATTTTGATGTTCATCTCCAGTTTTCCCCTGATAACTGATGAGCTGACTCCTGGCATTTCTATCTCAAGTTTCTCATTCTGGGCTGTCAAACAGAAAACTCCCCATTTTATTAAGAAAGAAAGAACATATGAAACTCCTTCTCTCTGGGAAGGACCAATGATTTGTTGTACTAGAACACATTATGTTCTCTGTAAAAAGAAATTATATATTTTTTTGATTTACTGAACCACAAAGTCTACAGTGTATTAAAACAATTTTTTTTTTTTTTTTTCAGGAGCAAAAGAAGATTGTATATTGTAAATGAGATTAGCTCACACAGAGCTATGGGGAACACACTGATGAATTCCAGCCTACATTATGCTTCAAGGGGGTGAGGGGGTGTATGTGTGTGTATGCATGCACATGCATGCAAGATAAACTTCTGAACAGGAAATGTCAGGGAGAAACCCAGGTTTTGTTCCCTGAAGCTGGCTCCTGCTGCTGCAATCAGCACACACTTTCATAACACATACAAGTATATATACACGCTGCTGGGAGAAAAGCTTTTAGCATTCTGGTTCCTTCTTTTGATTTCCAACCAAAAGTAAGTGAGAAACAATAATAAAGAAGGGAAAGACTGGAGGCCCAAATTAACATTTTAGTTGCAATTTATAGCCAATCATGTTTATCTTTACAATTCCAAAATACTGGTGGTATATTGACAATAAAAAAACAAGCTGCTGCTTCTAACATGTATTATGGATCAGAAATTAGGTATTACACCACTAGAGAAACAAAGACCATCCTAAATGCTTAAGTAGCAGCTATTCAGAGATTTCATAGTTTAAGGGGAATCCTCACTTATTGTAAATTTGAGGTAATTTTTCTTAGGGATTTTACTCAATGTGGGGAAACATAAGAGGGCATTTGACAGTAGATATCAGAAGTATAGAACTGGAAAGCTCACTTCAGTACTGGAAAGTCCTTCAGTACCACAGTATTTTCCGGTTGCCAACAGCAGATTCATAGTGGTTATTGCAGCTGGACACAAACTGGAGTGATCAAGTACTTCCTCAGATAGACCACAAAATAAATGGGGAATTGGATGGCCTGAGAGCTGAGACAGACAGAACACGTTGCATAAAATCACCTTTCACCAGGTGCTCAGAATACAAACAGGCATGCTGACAACCTGGGTTGATATTTGTAATGTAAATGCTTAACCCTGTATTTCTGGAATTTCTTGACAATGCAGCATAGCTCAAGTATCATACACCTTTTTTAAATGACTCATGGTTCTTGTACAGTTTACAGTGTTTCACACATACAGTGATTGCAGAAGGTTCGTGATATTTTTGAGGATGAAAAATTTATATATGTATTCTTTGAAGGCTATATTTAGGTGGTTTCTTCACCACACACAGTCCAAATAGTAGCATCACTTTCCATCACACCAGAAATGAAATACTTAACTTTGTTATTAATTTCATTTTGGATAGAGAAAAATCTAAGTTTTCTCTGTTTTCTGTTGCTTCCAAACAAAAACTGTTAAAAGAGTAAAAGCCTCTAAAGCAAAGAACCAAGAATGGAGGTGTATTTGGTTTACATGGCAAGGTTTTGGTAGGGTGGGGGCTTAGAGAAGGCATCTCTAAGGAGCTGCTAGAAGCTTGCCCCTTCTCCAATAGAGCCAATGCCAGCAGGTTTCAAGATGGATGTGACACTGGCCAAGACTGAGACCATGGGTGACAGCAGTAGCACCTCTGGGAGAACATTTTAAGAAGAGGAAACAAAACTGTGCAAAGCCAGTTGCAGCCAGAGAAAAATGAGAACATATGAAAACAACAGCTCTGAAAACACGAAGGCCAGTGCAGAAGGAGGGCAGGAGATGCCCCAGGCACCAGAGCAGAGATTCCCCTGCAGCCTGCAGTGCTGCCCATGGTGCGGCAGGCTGTTCCCCTGCAGAACATGATGGTCCATGGTGGAGCAGATCTTCACCTGCAGCCCATCGAGGGCCCCCCACCAGAGCAAGAGGATGCCTGAAGGAGGCCATGATGCTGTGGGAAGCCTGCACTGGAGCAGGTTTGCTGCAGGGCTGGTGACCCGGTGGGGGACTCATGCTGGAACAGTCTTTTCATGAAGGACTGCACCCCACAGAAGGGACGCTGGAGCAGTTCTTGAAGAACTGCAGCCTGTGGGAAGGACTCACATTGGAGAAGTTCATGGAGGACTGTCCTGTGGGAAGGACCCCACGCTGGAGCAGAAGAAGAGTGTGAGGAGTCCTCCCCCTAAGGAGGAAAGAGCTACAGAAACGTGTGATGAACTGACTGCAGCTCCCGTCTCCCACCTCCCTGTACTGCTGGGGATTGGAAGGAGGTGAAGAATTCAGGAGTAACACTGAGCCCAGGAAGAAGGGAGGGGCTGAGGGAAGCTGGTTTCGAGATTCAGTTTTATTTCCCATTATCCTATTCTGATTTGACTCATAATGAATTATACGAACTTCCCCAAGGTGGGTCTGTTTCACCCATGACACTAACTGATGAGTGATCTCTCCCTGTCCTTATCTCGATCTATAAGTCTTTTGTCATATTTTCACTCCCCTGTGCAGTGAGGAGTGGTAAAGCAGCTAGCTGGTCACCTGTCTTACAGCCAGGGTCAGTCCACCACAGGAAGTCTGTGGTGCTTAAGCAAACTTAATATTAGCATTACTATAAAAATAATCAATTAGATGGCTATTCTATTGTTCCTCGTGTGGAGTACCTATTCCATTCTGCACTAAATGGTTCATACTCATTCAGCAATCATCTGTTTGGCTTTATCTACATCATTTGGTGCAAGACCCTAAATCTTATTTACACCATTCCACTCAAGCCTTTCCCTGATGTCCAAACCAGAATTAATGACCTGTTTATTTTTTTTTTTAAGTATAATCACTAGTTTAATATTTGTTTCAAGCAAATTAATGCCTGAATTCAGGTGCCTAAACATAGACATCTAGCACTATGCTATAGAACATATCAGATACCTGCATAAGTCTGTCATATGACACAGATCTAAAGAGGATTCATGTCCTTCAGAACTGGCCTAATTGTAATAGTTTACAGTATCAAAAATGCCTGTGGTCATGCGCCTATAAAAAGGATGTTTGATTGCCAAGATGTCAGTGTTATTTTCTTCTGAGGACAGAAAACAATAAGAGTATAAACTTTGTGTTTGTCCTGATACTTCTGAAAATATATGTTAGGAAAGATCTCTTGCAATTTGACAAAGAAATACCTCTTATGTTAAAACTCTGACAGAAGTCTTGGATATCTAATGCATAGTTATGTAATCTTCCTTAATTCTTATCTGAAATTTTGAACTAGAAAACTGAAAATGTAATACATATATACTTATCAAAGGCTCATATCCAAACTAAAATCAGAAGCTCATATAAAAGGAAATTACCTGAGAATTAATTTTAACCTTCACTTGCCAGTATTTTCTTACATATAGTATACAAATGGCTGCTATATTACAAATATATTAAATCTATTATACATTTCCACAGACAAAATGGTTGATCCATATAGCATGTATCTGTCACAGAATTTCTTCTTTGTCTAGGACCTCATTAATTTTATAAGAAAATAAAATATTTCACATGTACACTAGACTAGGACCATGCTCTGATGGCTCACAAAAGCACTTGAAGCTGGTATTTTGGTGACTGGCCATGTCCAATCCGCTAGTCAACTTAATATAAATTTATCTGAAGCATATTTTCTAACAGGTTATAAACCCACATGTGCCTTGCCTTTCATAAACTACCACCCCAGCACTGATAAATGAAGTCTCCAAATATGGTACAGTTGTCCACTGTGTAACACAATTTTTTTTCACTCTAGATCACTCCCATTTCACCCAAATACACACGGAGTATATTTGGTTTCAAGTTGCTATCCAACTTCCAATTAAACAAATTTGTTACACAAAATAGGAAGAACAGGCCAGATAATTACTGTCTGTTTCACAGTCAAACCATGCTGCAGATTAAATGCTTGAAATCAAAGCTCACATTTAAAGGACATTGTCAAAATATTTTCATAAAGTAGACTTTTCTCTTTTGTTATACAGAGGCAAATACATAAGATGGAAATATGTTTCTCACCACATCTCTTTCTTTCCTCCATTCATACACACTGCATGTTTTTGTATGGTTCCTCAGGAATAATAGCTTGCTGGCAGGTATTCGTTCTTTTTACAAAACACCAGTAAAGCATTTATTTTGAGAAGAAAAGATGTGTAAATACTGCAGTTTGATTGTGCTTTTTTTTATAGAAAGAGAAATACCTATGGCAAGTCCCCATACATTAGCTTTAGAAGCACTTTTCGTTCTGTAATAGCCAATACTTTTCAAGAGAGACTGCAACACTAATTCCAGAGGTCCCTTGAAATGAATTAGTTATACTTCTATGAATCCCAGAAGAATAACACAGGAAAATATGCCTGGGGTGCTCTCCTGATCAGAAGCATCTTACCATTCAGCATCAGATCCCAAATTTGCTGCAATCATTTTTCCATTAAAACATAAGCATTTTCTTTTTAAGGCTAAGAGAAGAAATTAAAGCTGGTTCTAACAACACTGCTTGAATTTACCATCCAGAGGGTTGTGGAAAAGACCAAAGAACTCACACTACACTGTACAAGGCCTGGATCTGGTTATAGCACTTGAAACTGTTAGGCTTGAGCCTAAAATGCAGAAGGCACTGGTACTGTTACAGCAAAACAACTAAAGATTTGGACTGTATGTGAGTAGCCCACTGAAACCAAACCAACTTGCTCATTTCAAGTCAAAGATATGAATCAGCTGGGGCTAAAATGCTGAAATGCTGATTTCTGATGAAACTCATTCTTTCAGTATTCTTCATTTGAGCAGATTCATCTTACATAGCTAAATAGAAAGCAAAATACCTTAGCTTCACTGAAGCTCTCCACAGTATACTCTACTATAAGAATATCATTAGCAGTAGAAATAGCATAGAAAAACACTAGAAATCTACTTCTGCAGCTCTCTCAACTGCTGTGATCAGACTGGCTGCTCAGCTGAGCCTCATTTTTGAGGCTCTTCACCTCCCTACACTGACAACACATTGAAAACCACATAGTGCTGCAGCCTTAGTCTAACGTCCTTTATTACTGTATTTATTATTTAACTTAAATCTGTCAATTGCCTTATGATCTTATACCATATTTATAACCTTCCTCTCTGAAATAGATGGAGTTAAAGCAGTTCGAAACAGGTTTGATGTGGCAGAAAAAAAAATATCAGGCCTATGTACAGAGACAACCTTTTAGATCATGAGCTCTATTACCTCTGAAGTTAACATGAAAAGCTTTTTTTGTTCCTGGCTTCTTTTCATACCACGTAGATTAAGTTAGTGATCAAGAACAGCAATGTGTTAATACAGGAATACTTGTTTTCAAGACAATTTTGTATCTGAATCACACTCCTCCAGGGTGGGATTGGTTTGAATGGGGGAGCATGGGATGCTGTTTTTTAATAGGGCGAGTGAAACACATTTAAATTTTCCAGGTAAATTATCATCACTCTAAAGGAAAAGCAAGTATATGTTTTGCCTGGACTGATAAATCTTCATGACAATTTTGCAAGGCTGCTTAAAGATTTTTTTCCTTTCCACTCACACGCAATCACATGTAACTGGGAACAAAGACTACAGGGAACAGAGTTTAATGGATTGTGATTACTGTTCTGGAACAGATTGAGTCTCTTTATAGCCTATGAGAAGACAATGTGAACTGAATCCAAACAAAGAACTGGTAATGGATTTTACTGAAAGCTACACAGCTAAAAAAGACACTCTCATAATTCATAGCCATGCAAGGTATCTCAAAGCAAAAAAAAAAAAGGATTTAAAATAAATAAGACATGCATTACATGTAAAACAACAGACTTACACATTTTATCTTTATATAGTAGTCTACCTCAAAGAAAGGAAAATCCATACAATTTTCTTTTATTTTAAATATTTTCATTAATAGCGTCCTGGCTTTTTTGCACTAATATAGTAATTTTCCCCTTCTTCCTTTTCACGCAGTTCTGTTCATGTTTCTATCTAACCTAAGTCCCAGCTGTTATCAAAGCAAATCAAATTAACTGTACTTCAACCAATGCTTTGAAAATAAAGCATATTTCATGTCAGCCATTCTGTTCCCTCTACTTCTTACTCCAAATCAACTATCCAGACATTTTCTTCTTTTCCCATCAGTGAGATGAGGGAACAGGTGATTTTTCCGCTATACATAATGATCCTTCTTAACTTGCTCACAATATAGGGGAGGGAAATGCCTCTTCCCTGTATAAATACCTCCCTTTGTGAGTATAGATGTCATGTCTAATGTGCTATCCTTGGTGGCTGTCCTCTCTAATCTGATATCTCTCCAAGCAGTGGAGTAGGCTGCCTGTTTCTGAGTAAACAGCTTTTGAATTTTAGTCAGTAGATTAGAAAATTAATTTAAAATATATTTACAGTAGTGCTATCTGCTTCAAATTCTACCTTTCACACAAGGAGGTAACCTTGTTTGTAAATCAGAATATGTCCTACTAAACTTCTTATCCAATGACAGTGAAGGATGAGAACAATGGATAGAAGTTGCTGTGCTGTTATCAGTAAGACTGATGAGTTAATCAGTAATAATCACCAAGTAGCTCACATTCTGATTTCTGAGACACATTTTAATATATAATTCCACTAATGTCTGTCATAAGAACTGATCCAATATCAGAACTGGGCCCCAAATCTACCCCCAAATACATAACTCTTCACGGTTCTTTTTCACTGTATTAATGAGGATTAGTTCTGCATATAAGCAATCATTTCCATACCAGGAATTACACTGTACAAATATTTTAAAATGGAAATATTGGCAAGTTATTAATAAGCAAGCTCAAGCTTTAGTTTTTCTAATAGGTACTTTTCCTCTAACTTCAAATCCTCCCACCAGACACCCACATTCTCCTAGTCTTTTTGTACTGCTTGCATAACAGATATCTCCACTAGAAAAGACTCAAACAATTACCTAATGGTGCAGAACTAGCTTGACAGCCCTTGCTGCTGTGCACCCCATTTCAATAAGGACGTGTTTTGTATGACTCAGAATGAATCAGACTGAGGAAAGAGAACTGCAGTCCCAGAAATAATAAACAGAAGCATACAGTTTGGAAGAAAGATCCTGTGCTGCTTAATCATCACTGCCCCATAGCTCATTGCACTGCACATTATATTGCATGCCTAAGTACAATATGTGTCTGGATATATGATCATGTTTCTGATGAACTCCACAAATATTAATCAATGCCCTCTGTTGAAAACATCAATGCCTAATCAATCATGATCAGGTCTTGATACAAGGCTAGCTGCACTAGCAAATGACATCAAGACATTAAGAACTCAATTCCCATACCCATGCTTCTGTCCCCACAAGCCAGACTGGTGTGTCTACCTGTTGGGGGGAGGAAGGCACAACACTTAGGGGGCACAAAAATCTCTTCTTCCAAGTACCCCGCACAAAGGCTAGGCATGACAGGTTTTTGAGTCATGGTACTCCAGAATGGAGGAGTACTCCAGAATGGAGAATAGTTTTGCACACAGCTGTTTCACACAGTTTGTCTCAAAGTCTGCAGAATGCTTACTACTTTGGGAGGGTCAGCAGAGCTGTCCTTCAAAGTTCTCAAAAGGAACAGTGAGATTGCTACTTATTTAACAAAGACCAGCTGCCATGTCCTCACAGCAAAACCACACACGTGTTACAAGGTTTCTAATAGTTTCTACCCTTAGCCATGTGTGTGGAATTGAGTCACAGACCTTGGAGAGAGAGGGGGAAAGGCACTGATGGACCCCTACCACCGCAGTGACTTCACATGAATCTTTCCTCTGGAAGTCACAACATATAGACAGTGTTACACCACTCATGACCAGTCACTGCAGCTCTGTAAGGCTCAACGTACTGCCCAGACTGAGTCAGATTTATTTTCTAGGGTGTCAGTGTCAAAATTGATGTAAGATGCACACATCGAACGTATGTCTCACCTCAATCAAAGCTTCTACTGAGTTCTCCTCCTTATGAGTGTTATTTCACTTATCATCACTATTTCTCAGAACCCCAGTCCCATCTCTTAAGCACAGTTCCGTGGCAACTGTTTTTAATTACAGAAATTCTACTCTATTTCTCCATAAACAACCTTTATTAAAATGCTATCAACACACAGTACTTCCAGTATAAAAGAAAATGAAAAGTTGTGTTAGGTAATACAAAACAGCAATAAAATTACTGCATTTCCATATCCTTTTTTTCCTCACTTACTTACTTTCTGGTTTGGTTTGTCTAGTCTTTTCTTGCTTATATTGATGCTTCTAAGATCAATGACTATTTATTTTAATCTCCTTCCTTCTTACATTTATGTAGAGGTCTCCTTTTATTCCATTATTTACATAATGCCTTTTATTTTCATATATTTTTAGAAGAATAGTTTTTGTAGGTCAAATTCTAAAAACCCACCATGAAAGGCAATTAACCCCAGTAAAGTCATCAAGTCCAGTTCCTTCACTTCTAGGAAGAAATCCAATATTTAAAATCACTTCACACAGCCAAAAATCCTTGAGATGTCCTGTACTGCACCATCTTATAGTCAGCTGCATTTGTTTAAAGGACCTGAAAGTACTGGAGTACTCCCTAATTTTTCAAGAGAGGGTTACATTCCCTGAGGCAGTGTCTCATGGGTATCACAGCTGCACAGTTTTCTTTAACAACATTATTTATTTGTGGTTTCAGTTCATTACCTTTGGCTGTGGTGCCAAACATCTTACACCCCTCGGGCTGGAATCTCAGAAGGGCTTCCCTGAAAGATTTTAGCTGCCTCCACAGGACAAAAGGAAGTCAAGAACACATTTCTTTGCCAGATTTATTTCAACATTTATTTAATGTCAACAATTCAAATGTAAACATTTTATTACCTCCAAAGTTGGAAAAAACAGAATACATAGGATAAACTACCTCAGAAGTCAGTAGCTATGTCTACTTTTGTTTTATAACCTCTTCAGTGGCTTTCTGTTCTACAAGGGATTACTGGTACTGGTTTTGGTTTCCTATCTAACTATTATGATGCACTTCTTTACAAGACAAGGGAAAAGAACTCTGGGATCTTCCCAGTGAGATTGATAATGGCTCACAAATATGTTACATCACTAACTTCCAAGTCATTTTCTCCCTATCAAAAATGGAAGAAAGAGTATATTAGAAAGAATTGCAGTCAGTGTAGAGACATCCTAACTTCATTTGGGTTTTTTTTCCTGTCTTTCACATTTCTGTCAGGTAATCTCTTGAACATCCAACTGCCAGCTTAATTCTACTGACTTTCAGCAGGGCAGACAGCAGCTTGGGGAATGAAGACATGATTTGGCTTTTTCTTCTGCAGATCTCAACTGAGAGCACGCTTCAGCTCACGTACAGGCATTAGCCTACTTTTAGTGAGGCTCCCAGAGGCTCACTTAGGGAGAGAAATATTAATGCTAATAAGAAAATGCATACCTGAACTGGCAGTGTGTTAAGCCACTGGGTTGTCTGGACACACAGATCCCACTGGGCTTTCAAAAATGAACTAGTATTTGTAGTCCGGTTCCTGCATAGCTTGTGAGCATGGTCATGAGGACAATGCTGAAATCACTGTAAGAAAAAAGTTTAGACAAACAGAAAGTTAAAAAGAATATGTTTATTTGTATGCTTTTCAATTAAAAATAGCCAATTAATTTAAATTTAAACAATCTCAGTTATAAGATATTAAACCAACTGAAGACACAAATTAACCCTATACTTTTACAATCCATATACCCGGTCAAATCAATACTTCTGTGAGTCCAGGCCCTGAACTTTACAATAGCTACTATGAGGAGAAAAAGATCTGTATTTTATCTGTGCTAAACAGAAGATAGGCTTCATGAACTCAGGGTTCCACTATCATCAGTCCTTTTCATTAAGGCTGTTCACTCAGCCTTCCCAGTGGCATTTGACTTGAGACCACAACTCATGTTTGAATCATTAAGAAAGACATAAAAGTAACTAGGAAAATTGGAAATACTGTGACAAGATGTTAAGCTATAAAAAAGAGCAGCAGAGATGTAAAAGTTAGAAAGTACTTTCTGGGCTGACATTTCTGATGGACTTCTGAAGAGCACTCCCTGGCTCTGCTGTACAAATATTCCAGATTTCTGCTAAAATGGTGTTACCCACATTCATGCTGTATAATTTGTCATCTTAATTCCATGTGTCATCTCAAGTCATCTCAAGTTATAACTGCCTTTTTATATTCAAGATTTTGGTCCTGAAAACACCTTTTCCAACTAATCTTCTGTTGAATTGGACTGAATCAATTAAAAAGTACCCAGCACTGACATCTCTTTAGAAGAAAAAAGAATCCCAGGTCTGAGTCTTGTCATAGTCAGTTGCTGTTCATTGTCACACACAGCTATATGTTGCTGTCTATTCACACAGTGAGTTGTTCCACTACAGGTATTTGTATCAGCAGAGATTTGGCTCACAATCAATGAAGCTAACAGGAACTAAGAAAATTATTAGGCTGAATGACAATGGGCTAGCTAACCTTGCTCCCAATGAAAAGCATTGGGATCCCTAAAAATCTTACTGGCCAGGCTCTGGAAGTTACAGTTCAATCACAAAAGACTTCATGACTAGGTATTTGTAAAGCTAGAGTGGCTATTCTCCACAAGTGAAGGAAAAGAATGCCTGTGACCAGGAAACTTTTCCAAGGGTCCAATAATACTAACTGACAAGCAAGTTCACAAGTACTGTTCTGTTCTATGTGTGTTCCAGTGAACACCAGTAGCTTCTACTGCTTTTGACAGAACCTGAATATTTGGCACTTTTGAAGATAAACAATATGAAGTCCTATCCTCAAAAGAGGACCTTTCATCCAATTCTTTTCTGCTTATCTTGTAGTCACCATGTCCGAATTGCCACATGCAAAATTAATAGCTGGTTTGAAAATTGCAATATTGTAATTCTCTACATTTCAATTTCTTAGTTTCTTAAAGGCCAGCAACAGCACTGGTGAATGATACTTAGCTACTTCACCATTAAATAATATTTGAATAATAAACCATGATCAAAACCAGTCAGCTGTAGGAACACAAGGCTATCCCAAAAGTTCGTCTTGACCAGGCTTGAATTTGTTCCACTGAATCATCACTCCCTTTCTTCATTCACTTTTTTTCCTTTTACAAAATGTGGGACATGTGTGCTGGGAAAATTGATTTGATGTTTTACATACCTCCTCAGGAAAAGCTGTCTTCAAAAATATCCTCAAAGTACGCAAAAATCCTAACCACAAAACCAGTCCCAAAAGCCTAAATTGGTTGATATGCAAGATTATATGACATGAATTGGTAAACAAACAAATAATTACATAGGCTATCAAATAAAAGTTAAAAATCCTAAGCTTTATTCCTCTCAGTACCACATTTTCAGGTGCTTACATATTAGCTATTTTGAGAAAGGTGACAACACAAAGTAAACAACACTAACATTCAGAGGATCTGTATTTGTGTGTATATTATGAAATCCAAAATAGAATTCACAGTGCTATCAATTTATGCAGACAGAAGAGGACCATGACACAGTGTAAAAATGCTGAATCTGCAACACTATTGAATGACCAAATTTGGAGATATTTTAATAATATATGTTGTATAATTGCAAGAAAAGTGGGATCAGACAAAAAGATGAAAAAGACTCACTTCACATGAATGCTAAAATTCATGTAACCTCAAGAAAAACCAAAACCAAACCAAACTGAAACCAAAACCAAATATCAAACCCCAAAACCTTAATAAACTGAATAATCATAATAAACCTGACAAGTATAACCATCACATTAGCACTGTCTACTGGGAGAACCTGTATCAGAATATTCTGGAGATGGTCTAGCACTACAGAAGTCTTTCCTAGAGGTGAAATTAACTACATAAGCACTGCTCTGTTAAGGTAAGCAATCACTAGACATTAGTAAAATAGGAAAAAAAGTGTAGCTTTTGGAAGACATACTATAGCAATAAATCAATTAGTCAAACAAATCATAACACTGGATCCACTCTAAGGCATTAGAAATGTAGCTTTCTATATGAGGTTAGAAAAAGAACAGAACAGTTAATGCCTCTCACAGTCAGCAATTAAGAGCCCATGTACCTTGTAGCTTTCCCAGCCATGAGCATAATTAGGCATTTGCATGCTTTCACTAAGCTATCCTTTTAAATTTACCATTTCTCATTCTGTTGAGCTGCTCGTCTCATTGATTGGTATTCGTGACCTGAATGTAGAAGGAGTAAATAAAAAGACAATAGATTAAAAAGTATGTTGGATCTGATTATTCATTATGCATAATGATTATCTAATTAATAAGGATATTTTGCTGTACATATATTTTCTAGCAAGATTTCAAAGTGTTTCACAAACATTAGGATATCAAGCAACAACCCAATACTCCTTAATGCCAATTATTTTCTCTTTCAGGAAAATTTGAATCTTCTTTTTATTAAATATTAGCATGGATAGGCTGGAATATCTCAGGAAATCCTGACTTCTATGTACACAAAAAAGAGAACCATACCTACCTGATGTTAGAAATATATATAGTCATTATAACATAGAGAAAATTGAGAAGTCCATGACACCGCAAGGCTAGCCAAAACTCCTATCTCTGATTAAATATATAAGAAGGTAGAAACATTTCTACGTTTAAAATTGTCCCTTAGATACAAGGAATAAAATGAGCTACAGAGCTGATAACCTGATGTCCAATCTGCATTCAGTACACAGAAATCCAAACAGGACTCTGAGAGCATCTAGAAAGCATCTAGAAATCTTGCCGTATAATACCTGTGATTATAATACTTAATTATTCTTCACCAATGCAATGTTACACCTGAGTGATTGGAAAAAAAAAAAGAAGAAAAAACTACTTTTTGAATAACTACATGAGTTTTCTTAAGGGTTGCCAAGGCCACCAGTTAGTTAGAGTCTTTATGCAATCTACTTAATATCACATTTCAATTGTTCCCTTTAGAAGTAAAGAAAAATTTTCTTTTCAAGACACACCAGTATCTTTGTAAGAACTGAAATGATAAAACTGCAGTATCAGGCAACATGAAGAAGACAATTAAGATGAAATCTTGCAAATGATGTCTTAATGACAAAAAATTAAGTATTCAAGTATTGTGCAGCTGTGCTTCACCACCAAGACAATGCTCGATTTCCGCAAAGTATGTTAAAAGTCTCAACACAGACCACAGTCTTGGCTTACAGTACACATAACTTTGGGGCTTTTTAACAAAGCCCTTTAAGATAAAAATATATTCACACATAGTATCTCAGATGGGGAACTTTAAAGCTTTAATCAGTTAAAATTGTAATATTTTAAAAACTAAATCCTATAAACTTGACACAAACTCTAGAAATAGTTAGAAATACTGAAACATATCATAACTATGTCATCTAACTAAAAGAAAATTGATTCCAACTATTATTAAGTTATCTCTTTTATTTCCAAGGTTTTGATTGAGACTGTCTTTGAGAAATCTGTTCATCATAAAACTCTAGAATGCAGCACTTCACATAGTGTCTCACAAAAAATGTTCTTGGTGCATTATTAATTACCATCAGTAATGCTTGTTCTACTTCCCTTTTTACTCAAGTCATAATGAATGAATTATGATCATTCTTTCCCGAATTATGTTTCTTAATCAAGCTCCTAGTTTTACATGGATTTTCCTCTATTCCTCAAGAAGTATTGTAAGTTAACTGATACAAAATGGCGACCCTTATTGATACTGTCATTGTACCTATAGGCAAAAATATAGAAGTTTCAGTGGCAGGGATTTCAGAAACTGGTAAGATCTTACCATAAACTGAAAACTTCTTTATCACATAGCTATTAACTTTGCTATTATTTTACCACAAGAAAACTGTTTTCTCTTTCATGACGCTGCACTCCACAGCTGTGCTTACAGCACAGCAGCAGTATCTTCAGCATTCTTTTGCTAAATATGATACATTATCACAGGGAAAAATTGCTCAGTTTACACCAAAATCAAAATTTAATCGATTTATTAACAACATGTAATTAACCAGCAATCAGTGAGCTGCATATTCGAGATTCAGCAATATAAGTGAACCACAACATTAGATGCATATAAAATGGTAATAAACCACAATTCTAATGCATATGAAATGCTTATAATAAACACATACAAAAACAGCCTCCTACAACAACCCTCCCAAAAAGCTCTAATCACACATGGGTGAACACAGTTACACGCTCACATCTTTGTTACATGACCTGTGAGCAGTTACAAGAACACACCCCCCATTTGGGAGAATTTGTTCCACTCCTTACACATCTCCTGCTAGACATTTGGGTGCTGTAGCTTTCCATGTGTCTGTGCAGCTCCTTACAACCCCGTGAATCATACACCACTGCAAAAGCACTCCACAACTTCATATATGCACATTGCAAGTGTGGGTGTTTATTGTTGCAGCCTGTATTGACAGCTGGATACAGACTGAGTCCAACAGGGAGGATGCTTCTTGCTTAGGCAGAGGTTTTGATGCCAGCAGAGCAATTTTTTATACTTCTTTTCAGGCTGTCTCTCTCTTCCAAGAGTCTACATGCAACTACGATTGCATTAAGCTAAAGAAGCTATAGTGATCAATCTCCCAATGTAACATTCTCATAAAAACAAAATCACAAACATTGTGTCTCCAGAACTCAAATTTGAAAAAGAAACTTTTCTTCCTACTCATCTTCCATGTCGTGCACAACAGCGCAATTAGGGCGCCCTTACACCCATAAAGAATGGAATACTTCTCACTTAACTTTAGATGTCCGCATCTGAACTAGTCACCTGAGTCCTGTAACAGGTTTTAGATTTCTGCTTTAGGATGAAACAAATCACATATTAGGCATGTATGTTTCTCTCCACTGACAGAAAAGGGATTTTTGACTTCTAGTTCAGATGTAAGTTTGAGTTGTATAGCTAAATTTATGCAAGCAGAATCTCATACCAAATGTTGACAATGTCTTCTAAATTGGAAGCACCAAAAAAATGGAGCACCTTTTTCCCTTTTTTTTTCTTTTTTAAATGGAGAGGATGGTTAATTGCTTCATCTCCTTCACTTTTTCCTCCTGCCTCCAGCTACTATCCATTAAAGTCAACTTATATCCCCCCAAAAAAATAGCATTAACACATACCTATACTGTACTGGTCGGATACATTACTGGAACTAGTACCTCTACTTCAACACAGTAAGACTTAACACAAGAGCTCATCCATCTGAGGCATTCCTTAATGGTCTTTTTTTTACTACAATCTTTCACTAACTGATGACTATGCACACTTTGATATGCTATTTTTGCAGGCTGCCTGCTGAAAAACTCTTTTTCAACATAACTTTGAGTACTGGTTAATTATATAATGGAAAAGAAAGCTGGGAGAACTTTATGCCTGCCTACAGATGGGTGGTATGTTTCCAAGTACTGCAAAAAGTAATTCCCACATAGGCTTTAGTGGCACCAGCTTGATAGTAGAGAACTCTAGTATTTTTAAAGGTGTACTACATTACTGTTTTTATATTAGTAGATATATGTAATCTAATATAAACAGTTCACCTTCAACTGAATGCCGATTTCTGTATGTCACTTCTGATTTTTCACATCATACCAGATACAAGACAGTAGGGCAGGTAACACGAACTATTTTGAAGCTCACACATTCAGAAATTCTGTTAAAATTATAATTGCATTGATGAGGTGTCTTTTCCCTGTCAATCCATGACACCATCAAAGCAAATATTTGTTTGCTTCCTTTCTTCTTCCAGGTCAAATTTCTTATTGGTATGCTATTCTTCCCTGCAAACTGAAGAGTAACTTCCCTGCAAACTGAAGAGTAATCTGTAGCCATATAAAATGTTGGAAAGTGTGTAAGCTGCAATCCTGAATAACAGAAGCAGGAATATGTGAGTGATTGCGGCACTTACCACAGATTTGGTACTACTGCATAGATAGGCTCTTCCATAAACAGAAAAGAAATGCACTTGTGAAAATGAGAAACAGTAAGTGAATACTCTTGGATTTGCTACAACCACACTTGCTCCTCACCTAAAGAAAGTTGGAGATAATAAATTATACAAAACCTAGCAAACTAAATAAAAAACAAAAGCAAAATACGTATGTTTGAGGAAAAAAACTAGAAGATAGCAGAATTCAAAGTAACCTGCCCATTTGTCATTATTTCTTTTATCACAGAATCATAGAATATTTTAGGTTAGAAAGCACCTTAAGATTATCTAGTTCCATCCCACCTGCCATGAGCAGGGGCACCACACACTAAACCATGTTGCCCAAAGCTTTCCACAACCTAGCCTTGAACACTGCCAGGGATGGAGCATTCACCACTTCTTCATGGTTTTTGCTACAGGACTAACATATTGGAAAAGCAGCTTTTTTTTTTTAAGGACACTCTTGAAAAGACAGTAGCAACAACTGTAATTCACATTCAGATAAAGCGTTCACACTACCTTAAATGAAATCTGACACATTTCACACATTTACCTGAAAAAATCTCAATATAAATTAAATACTTCTGTTATAAATCTATTTTAACACAATCAATTAATCCATTATTCTTTACAATGAGCACTGTTTCTAACATAAATGCTAACAATTCATCAAGCTTAGTATCTTGTCTCTGAAAGAGAATCCAAAGTAAAAAGAGAATAACATGGCACATAGTGGGATTTCTCCCCAATGATCTCCTAACCTCCACAAATACGTAACACTGGGACTTCCTCAGTCAGATAGAAAGTCTTCGTATTCAATAGGTATTGGTGGATTTTCCTTCCATGAATTTATCCACTCTTCTCCTGAAGGCATGTAAAATTTGATTGAATTTGTGGAGCTTCTTCCAAAAGATATTACAGATGCTAAACCAAGATGAAGGACCAAATCTTCTTGCTTCAGTTAGCTTCAACTGGTGCTCCCCAGCTTTTTCACTGGAAGAGAGTGTAAACAAGAAATCCCTAATTCACCATCTTCATTCAACTTGGAGGTTCTTAGTCCTCAATTACCTTTCTATAGAATACTTTTTTTCTCTAGTCTGAAGAACTCTGTTTTGCCTAATTGTTCTTCTTAGTATAGCCACTTCATACTTTGGTTACTCTCTTCTCTTCCAGTTTGACTGTAGCTTTTTTAAGAGGAAGAGATAACAATGGTTGAGTACCAAACTCATGTCTTCTAAAATCTCTTTTAAACTCAAGACCTTGCTCCTGAGAGAAGATGGACAGTTCAAAATCCAACATATTATGTGCAAAGTTGTGGGCGTTTTTATATGCATCATGAGACATTTTAGATAAAATTGTATTTAGACACATTTGCCACCTCAACCTCCAATCACTGTCTCTGTCATCTTGTAAATATAATCAGAGATGATCTGTGAGTGCCAGGCAGTGTTTATTTTACCCTGCAGTGCTAGTCACTCTTAAATATGAAAAATTTTGCACATGGTAGCATATGATCTCCAAAAATCCATAACTAAAACCCAGCTATTCTTGCACAATTTCCAGAACAGCAGCCTCTCATTTTGCTGATAAATCAATTAATTTAAAGTAGTCCTGAACAAACTTACATTCCACCCTGTCATTGTTTGTTTGACTCCACCTCAATGCCAAAGCTATTGCCATATTGCCTAAAATGTTGTCCCTTATCTACACCCATGCCCCTATCTTCCTCCCTTTCCTCCTTCTTTCACATAGGGCTGCAAAAATTTCAATAAGCACTTTTATTCCCCTAATTTCAGTTCACATTCATGGATTTGATTTTGCCTATATCATTTCTTTCACATACCCTTTATCTTCCCATTCTCCTTCATATGTCTCATTTGTCAGTTTACTTGTTATCTGCATTTTAAATACTTCACAAACTTTTATTTAACCACAGCTGTGCTTTGATTCTTATATTGGTTGTGCAAGCCTCACAGAATAAGCTATTTAAACCTTGAACAAAGACTCTTCCCTTACACTGCTTTTACTGGTTTTATTATGTTAATACAGTTAGACAGGTCCTACCAGATTCACCTCTCGCCTGATACAGTGGGAGACATGTCAATTTATTCTAATTATGGATTAGAATTACTCAAATCAATATATAAGCCAGGCTTGCAATATCTGGGTGTCAATCCAACAAATTCTAGGGTTTAATAATCAAATCCTCTGAGAGTCTGTACTTCCATTTGAAGTGCAATTAAATTCAAAAGATAGGAATCATCTAAGCAAATGCAAATGTCTAAAATGTAGCTATATGAACTAGTTGTCTAGACTCTCTTTATAGTCACAACAGAAAGATAAGCACTTTTGTGGTATGATTCATCTGACCTTTTAGAAATGTATGAGATCAGCTGAACCCTGCAGGCACTTGTTTCTGTGCTAAGACTACAAAAGACTAAAAGACTTTTCAGATGAGGCTATCTCAGATGCCCCTTAAGCAACTACAAGGGGAATCCAGAATGAATAGCCCAGAAGATGTCTGCAATAAAAAGGCCTTAAGTTAGCAGGATGAACACCAAGCAAAACATTTCAGCCTAACTGCCACAGACATACACAGACAGACACCGTTTCTGAACACTTCTTTGAAAGGCATTTTAATAACAACTGAACTTTTATTACAATCTGAATTGGGGGTGCTACTCCTTCCAAGACTAGAAATCTTTCTTTATTAGCAGAGATAACTTCTTTTTAACTAGGTTAAAGAAAATCTGAAGGAAAAAACTGTCATTATATACAGTATTTTGAATGTCAATAATCCTTTCTTAAAATCCAAAATTAAAAAGGTAACTTTGGTGTACACTCTTAAACTGTCTAATGAAATTACTTTCTTCCTTTCAACTGATGGGATTCCACCAATCTTTGCCAACATTAATATTACACAATATAGTATAAATAATGATACAAGTTCCAGAAACACTTAATCTGGTTTCCAAAATCAAAAGGAGTAGCAGAGCCAGGATATTGCTACTACATTCATGATTCTAGGACTGGTCAAAAATGGTTGCTTTTATCAGCATAGAATCTGACTGTCAAAAGAGCCTAAGTTTCCACTAAGCCCCAAATTCTAGAATATCTCACAACTTTAAAAGATATCCAAAACACTTGGTCATAATCTGTGTTGTGATCTAAGGGACAGGAACCAAACTAAGTGACCTTTGTGGCATTCTCTCCCTAGCAACCACAGTGACAAGAGATGGTGGGTTTTAGACAACTTTGTGTTTCTCTACATCTCAAGCAATGCAAGCTCAAGTTCCAATCTAACATATTTTCATCCTAGTACACACAGAGTCTTGGGGTATGTCCCAAGAGCTATCCAACAGCTGAATGCCACAATACCTCTTGTGGAACATCTGAAGCTGACTGGAGAATTTTCAGAACTCTTTAATATAGCAATGCTCTTTTAAAGCTGAAAAAAGTACCCGGGAGATCAGGCATTGAACAAATGATTCAACATCTAAAGCTGCTTTCTCTTTCCTCTACTCACTGAATTCTACAGACTGCTGCAAGCTGTAGGTGTTTGTTTCTTTCAATACACTTCACGAGCAGAGCAGCGTGATACATTGCCACCTGCTGTAGAGTTGATGTGAAAACCCTTGCTGACTCCTATACGAGCAAAGGCTGCGTCACTGCAGAGGCACATCTCTGCGTGACCCACCCCGACAATGCCGTCAGCTACATCCCTTGCTGACTCACGTCTTGCCAAGAAATCCGCTCTGATGAAAAAAACTGTCATGGTGCGGAGCAGGCAAGAAGTGGAACTGCAGAACTTGCCGGAGAACGGGGAGAGAGGGCAAAGGAGCTGGAAGCATTCAAACAGGAATGCAAATATATATGTTTACAGTTGTCAACAACCAACGTGTTGATCCTGCCATAAGATGCTGGAGAATGCTGAAACTTTATGACTGTTACACAATCACTCATGTAAATGGACTGCTTTTAGGGGGAGGATGAAAGTCAGCCTCACATTAATAACTTCAAGCTTTTCTTGCACATAATTTACCAAACAGATCTGTGTTCTATAATGGAAACCTTGTTCAAATTACCTGCTCAGTACTCCTTTGTGCAAAGAATCTCTTAAAAGTGGCAAAGCAAGGACAGTGCACAGATTTTTTAAAGACAGCAATAAGCTCACAATTGCTATTTATAAAAATAGTGTTTTCCTTAGTAGCAGATTGTTAATATAATTAAGCTTGGAAGACCTTTTCCTTATTTCCAAAGAATACAGTTTTACTTGCTGCCAGCTGCATTCTATATACTCCTATATAAAACCATATGAGAAATATGGTTTTCCCTTTCTTTAAAATATGCTATTCTATATGCTGCTGTGAGGAACTATTACAAAACCAATATTCATTCTTCAGATGTGATTTTCAATAGCAGATTTATGGGCAGCCTTAATGCCAGTCTTGAAAGAAGCTGATGTGCATTTTATGGTCATTCAATACCCTATAACACAGTGATGTTCTACTGCCCCTGCAGCAGAATATGTCATCCCAAATATGTTGTACATGTGCACCCTGACACTGAAAGATTTCTGGGGACACTGATCTTTTGATTTCCTGTGAGAAGATATTTAATTGACCACCATTTCTCTGCAGTTTAAAAGGAGAAATTAGCATGTCTACAAAAATATTCCAGGTGCCCTTTGGCAAAATTGTTAGCAGATATTTTTTTGACAGTTCAAGAATGTTTCTTACAGCAGGAACATACTCATGACTCCATGGCTTACAATGCTGGTTTGGCTTGGCTTGCAATGCTGGTTTGGCTTATGCAGAGTATTCATGACATTGTAAAACATTATCAAACTGGGGCTTGGGGTTTTTTTTTGGGGGGGTTTGTTGTTTTGTTTTGTTTTCTTAGGTTTATTTTTTTCCAAATTCATAAGTTCTTATAATTATTAAAAATATATAAATAATGTATAATTTTTAAGTGTTCCACATAGAACAGGCAAATACACCATTTCTCAATGTACTGTAAAGAAGCACTTCTTTCCATGCAACTGAAAATCTCTATCTAACGTGCCAGTAAGCCATTACAGTAGAAAAACCTTTCTTGCAATTAATGCAAAATCTATTCATAACTTTAGTCATGATAGGTTGTTACTCATGGGGAAAAGGCTGACAATTACATGGAAAAACTTACTCAAGTGAAAAAATCCAGATGCCCTAGGAGAACCTTTTAAGTATATATGAATACATTCAGTAGGTCTGTAGCATGTACAGGCTCATCAACACTGTCTTGTAAGTGTCTGTCAAGCTATCAGCTGATGTGTCTGTGGAAAAAAACGGGAGAATGTGTTTTCAGAAATAGCAGATACTAGACTCCAGACTATTTTCAATCTCTCAATACTGATAGCAATTCACATGTCTTCTCTGAAAAGGATATATACTTGATACACACACTAACCATTATATAACAAATTACATAGTCAGAACATCAATTCTACAACAGAAGAGTGGAATATTAGAAAATAGAGCCCTTTCACACTGAGGTGTTCAATATTCATAGGATATTGTTGTTACTACTATCATCATCACAATAAAATAATGCTGGAAGGTTCCAAAATACATCAAACTGCATTGCCACAGTGCCCATATGCATTAATGTTAGCCTTTTTTTTTTTTTTCT
>NDXB01007195.1:4424-54423 GCA_002631895.1 Agapornis roseicollis | reverse complement strand
AAAAATGTCAAAAAGAAAGAAAAAAAGATGTGCAAAAAAAAAAAAAAAAAAAAAATAAATAAAAAGTAAGAAGAAAAGGAAAGTTGAGACAATTTCCTACACTTAAACTTTTGCCTTAAAATTTTTAAAGAGTTAAAAGCTCTGCCATTGGATTTACATGTCAGGAGTTTACACCAAGAGGTTCATATGCTATAGGAAACCTGAATAGCAGCTTCCATCTTGTGCTATGAACATGCTTTAACGTTGCTAATGGAAAGCTCTACAACAGCAGTCACTTCACAATGCACTTCTAAGCCTGTACAATGAAGATGCCACCTTGCATTTCTCAGAATGGATCCAGAGAAACAATGCCCTGTGAAAACAGAGACCTGGTGGAACAGAAGAAGCCTGGTAGGCAGCATGTTTTGGTGGGGGCACGATGCGGTATCTCACCCAGATGAAATGGAAAATTAAAATTAAGAAAATCCTGAGCAAGTCTAAGGATAGCTGTTTGGGATAAAACAGCAAACAGGGTGGAGTAGTAGATAAGGCCTCTAACTCCCTGATAATCTGCACTAGAAAAACAACAAAGAACAAGGCAACTGCAATATTTGAGAACCACAAGGGGAAGGGCAAGGGAAGACCTGCAAAGCAGTGCAAAGGATGGCATTGGGATTCTAGAGGAAGAGCTCAGATGGCTTGGAGGTTTCAGAAGAATACCAGAAGGCCTATCAAGATTTTACTACTTGGTTGCTAACAGTACCTAGAGGAAGAATATTTTTAGATGTTTCTTTAAAATTGGGAATCAATAGTGAGCTTCGAATAAACAACCAAACCTTGACCACATTCTGCAAGAGAGAGGAGGTAGATTGACTTGCAGAGAAGTGTAGAGCCACTCTTACCCTAAGTCACAAATTCCCTGTTCAGACTCTTGGGCCATGTCTTAAGATGCATTTTTGCCCAGCTGCATATTTTGAGTTATGTTCTAAAAGAGCCCAAGAAGCAATCTGGTTTGGTAGAATTTGAGTATCCAAACATAGCAAGGCTGGTCCTCTCACACTTCTCATGCATCTTCCTCTTAGTTTGTCAAAAGCCAACTTTTGCACCAAACAACTGGCTGTACACAAGATAACAAATAAGCACCCAAGCAGAACTTGGAGTACGTAAAATTCAGACCTAATCCTTCGGATTTATCTATGCCGTCTCATGCAGCACCTGTTAAGACAGCCCACAGAGAACAGATGGCTACTACAGTTTTTCTCTTCCAGTTTAAAGAGGATTTTCTATAACATTTACTTTGCTTAATTTACATGAAATTTGCTTTGTGAGTGCAAGAAAGAAATCTTCAGTTTCAGTACAACATCTGAACCAAGTGATGTGCACAAGCCTTCCTATGCCAGATGAGCCTGAGCATTGATGCACTGCTGCTGTTTGACCCTTTGAAAAGGAGCCAACATCTAGAACTTCTAAGTTGTGTTATATTAAAAGGGTTTATCAAATTGCTCCCTCTTTAACAAAGGCCAGAAGTTAAATGGCTTTTCTCCTCATTCACTACAAACCCAGTTAATGAATGGTTAATATTATGACACCATTAGAAAGACCTGCATAGGGAAAGGCACCTGTTCTGAAATAGTGGTCCTGATTTGAAGGTCAGTTAGAAGTGGTTAAATAGGGCACATCACCTTTCCAATCACCTTCTGTGACACTCCTGTTTCTAATGGTGGACCTACTTAAGTGAACAACAGCCCCAGTGAGTGCATGGGGTTATGATATAACCCCATTAACTGATGTGTTATGTATCCTAGCTGGAATGGAAAAAATAAACATTCATTGCCCCCCCCAATTTGCAGTATATTAATATATCGCTATCCTTTTCATACTCTTTGTGTGACTGGGATTCAGATATTCTCCCAGCTCAACTCTGACAGTGTTCAACACATACAGAATGAATTACAGGCAGATATTTTTGAAGCATGCCTAACTACAAAGTCACTATGAAACAACAACAAAAAAATAAACTTGAATAAAACCCCCAAATACTTGTAAAAGCATGGCTCCCCTCAAAAGTGGCTGGGTTTTGCCTTTAACTAAATAGATCACAACTGTGCTCTCAGGGCTGTATAATCTGTGTTGCCATTCTTATAAAGGAGGACTACAGCACTGAACTGGTACAAATACTTAGCTGCTATGGGTGAACACAGGAGTCTACTCAGCCATTAGCCACAGTGGCTTTTGAAGAAAAAAGGAAAAGTTGGTATGTAGCTTTTTACACTGGTAAGATTAATCTGTTAAGAGACCTAACTGCAATGACAAAGAATGGCTAAAAACCTATCACAGGATACTGCTTCTTGACGAACCTCTCCAGCTTTGCTCTTAGAAACAAGTTGGTATAGCAGAGAGAAGGGCGTCAAGCCAAAGAATGACCTGAGGGTGTCTCATATGGTTGGAAGTCTGAGGCCTGCTTTAATATTGATCTAAAAGAGTGAGTATCTGTACATAGAATGGTGTCAGGACTCACACAGTCAGACGTGTCTGACTTGGTATGAGAAATCAAAGACGGTATCAGTCCCAAGCTATGTGGGATGGGGAACATTTTACAAAGAAGAGACTGAATCTGGGATCACTGATTTCCTGCTGAGAACTCTCCCCAGTGCTCCATGCTGGCAACCTCTCAGAGGAGCAACGAATCTTGGACTGCAATAAATGGAGCAAAAATTATTAATTTAAACAGCTCTAAGAGATTGTTCTCTGTGGTCAGGTCTGCTGAAACAAAAAAAGTTATTCTAGTTTAATACAGTTACATGGCAGTTTAAAAGGACAGCTTAAACACATATACAGTTTCAGTTAAGATGAGCTTAAGGTGCTTCTTTTCAATTAAGAGCTCAAGAGCTATAGTAAAAACATATAGACGAGTTTAGGCAGCTTGAGTTCTGCAAAATGACTGGAATTCATTTCTGAAACTTAGTTTCTTTTCTATTCATATCATTAATGATGCCACAAGGCTAAACAGATTGCCAAAAAATAAAATCCAGTTTAACTAAGATACTTTATACTAAGTAGAGCTATACAACATGTAGCACAAGACTCACAGACCAGCGAAGAGGAAAGCTCACATTTACAAAACAGTTTGTTCTGTAATTCTCTTCCCCTATATTGAGCCAGCAAATCTCAGTCAATATAGTAAGATGCCTCTGGATGCATTGGCAAAATTACATTAGCAATATTCTAAATATTGGGAAGATAGACCAGGTTAAAAATACACCATATATCCCAGTGCTAGCTGGCTGAGCCGCTGGACCTTCTTTCCAACAGAAGGAAGAAAATACTACACACATTCAACACAATTTAGTACTCAAGTGAAATCTACCATGGTTTGTTGAATTTGAGAAGCAAATGCAGTATGAAGTAGAACAATATTCTGTAAATATGGGCCACCAAATACTTGAACATTCCTTGGGTCACCCTTGAAGCTTTGCTAACTACTTTAAACAGCTATATGTACAGTCAGAGATTACCCTCATTTAACTTAATGGGTACAGAGAAAAAAAAACCTTTGGAAACATTTTTCTTTGCTAGAAATCAGAACAGCCACATACAGCCCAGTATCACCATCCCCAGCATGAAGCTCTTACCAGCAAGCTAAAAAAAGACTTGCAGAGGCAAAAAGATTACATATCCACAAAGTACAGAAGAATCTAGTCGAAATGCTCCCTCAGAGACATTCAAACCATGCTGCTTAGAGCCCCACTCTCAGACACTGTTTCTGTGAGGGATTTCAGTGGCATCAGCCCATTTCAAATTAGGACTAACAGGACTAACCTAGCTGTGACCAACTGGTGAATCCAAAAAAGATTGCTATAATATGCTGCTAAACTCTGGTGGTGATGACTACACCACAGTGTTTTTTCTGGATGCCCACTGAACTTACAAAAAATGGAATATGCTTTCATGTCTACTGCATTTATATATGCTATATATATGATATATCACCACAGTATATATCATATATAGAGAGAATAGAATATATTACATATCTATAGAAAATCACATGCACATTTCTTGCAGGCAATTGACAAAGAAAGAATTCTTATTCTGCAATATTTCAAATTGAGTAGACTGACTTTTAGCCCTGGACAGACCTAGTGTAAGATCCTTTCACAATGTATTTTCTGACAAAGAGTTTTAGAGCAGTGGTGCCGAATTTGCCATTGTTAGAACTTTGGTATGACTTGAGAAGTGCCATTTGCATTGCTGTCCAAATAGGAAGTTAGTTCTTGCCGCCTGGCTGCTTCTGTTAACTACTATGGCTAAATCACTGAATTTACATTCAGGTTAATCTCTTTTTGGAAAAGACAACATACTGGCAAGTACAAGTGTCTTATGAGGACAATTAGAAAACAAACTATGCTGCAGCGTAATGACAGAATTGAGCTCATGTGTTTGAAAAGGAAAGATTGTATTGTTCTGACACTACAGGCCTGACTCTCCTCTTATTGCACAAAGTTTAGACTGGCATAACTCTGTTAACTTCTGCTGGCTCACCTGTGATTTAGTCTACTGGCAGCAACAGAGGAATCAGGTTGTGTATTTGCTACACTTGACATTCACCAACATAAAGGCAGTTTTAACAATTTTGTACAGAAGACTGGAACCCAAGATCTAGTATTTTGCTGAGACTGGTAACGGAACTGTGTACGAGAATATTTGGATAGTAAGACCCAAGGAGGAATGAAGTCGCACGGCAACCTTCTTCCTCAGTATCCAAATATCAGATTTGTAGCTTTAAATACATCCTGAAATATAACAAAAGTGCAAGAGTAGTTTAAATTTAAATACAGTGTATACCTTATTAGTTAACAGTTTGCTAAACAAGATGTAAAATACACATATGTATAAAAGCTTATACTGTGATCTGCAGCGCCATGCTATGCGTAAGTGTCAAAGTTTGGCATTTCACTTGCAACTCATGCTATGTTTCTTTGGTTTTCACCCCTGCTATTAAGTGGAAGAGCACCTGCTTTAGCTTGTAGTCACGGGGCACTTTAGAGGACACTGAAATTTGGTACTGGGGCTCTGTGCTCTTGGTGCAGAAATCCCATTAATATTATTAGGAAAGCTAAGGACACAGGGGAGAACACACCACATTCAGATTACTGTACAGTTCTGCAGTCTCTTACATGAGGCCAATACTTCCAACAAAATAGCCCATAATAAAGCTCATAATTAAATATTATCTTTTGTTTGTTACCAGTAATGCCTATAATACCGGGCTCCCATAGTTGAGCAAGATTCATACTGTTACAGTCACATGTATATCCACATTCAACTTCCTTTTATTAGAAGTATAATACTGCACTTTATATCACAAATGTATAAAAATATGGCAGATAGTGTCATAACAATACTTTTCTTTTAAATGAGTATATTTAAAAAACAGACAGTTATTTTCCATTTATATATATATTTATATATAGAATAAAATACTCCTGATGCAATATATAAATGTTACTGTTAGTTTTTTATAGAAACTACTGTAGCTGTTGCACTGCTTCACAATGTTTCAAACAGCTCAAAATAACTTTACATTATAACATAAAAGATATGATTATAACAGTACGATATTAGGTCATCATAAATAAATATTACAAATCCTATCAAATATGGAAGTTTAAAAAACAAAATTTAAGACATACAATTTAACTTTAAACCCTTAATAGGGATACACTTTTATCACATAAACCCCACTGTTTTAACTAGGCAGCAAAAAATGTAGTAAGGGCATAGGTCTAGACATGAATGTTTTCACCCTTGTAAGTGCCAATACATACCAGAAGTCTCCCAGCTTTCAGACAGAGATGTGCACTAAAGCTGGAATGTATGTGAGAGAAAATAGCAATGCATTTTTCTCCCTGACCAGCACACTCTGCCTCGCATCCAGCGACATTTCTGATGACTGGTAATTCAGAATTCCACTTGTTTTACTGTATAATCCCTGACTCTCACTGTGGTGCTGAACAGCATAGCTCCACATGTACATATTGCACACCTTTATAAAGCTGAAATGCAGTCTTACCATCACCAGAACCACCACCACTCCCCTATGCTCATCTCCCCCTGACCCGGCCTGTTTTCTGGAGTGCAATTACAAGGCTGTCTCTTTTAAATCGTTCAGATTTGGCATTCGCGATCGGTTTGTTCGGTTATATGTGTGCCCGTTCTGTCCGCTCTTAGAAGGCAGCTGATCTGAGTAGGGAGGCCCATCGCTTGTGCCCCTGTTTACTGGGGAGACGTGCCAGGTAGGTTCCAGCTGGCTTGGTATCTGCAGCGTTGGCCTGCTTTTCGGCTGAGGCTCTTGTCGCACATTGCTGCTGCCACTGCTGGAGCTTTGACTCATGGGGTGAATTCGCACTTCAGAAAACGCAGCTTTGGCTGGCTGACTTGGTAAGGGCTGGAAGCGAGGCTCAGCAGGGACAGGATGATTTGAAGTGGAGAGGTGTAAGAGCTTTCGAAGAGATTTTAGTGGCTGGGTCTGAAAGACATGTGGAAAAGCACCTGACGACCTGTTATCCATTACATCATACTTCCTACAGCAAAACTGTCATATCCTAAACTGAACACCTTGAACTTCACAGGACTTCTTCACTTGAATTTGCATTCATTTGGAATATTTCATTCCAACCTATGAGTACACACCTGAGAAAATCTCTTCTTACTATGATTCAACCTATTAGCTACCTGAAAAGATGAAACCTTGTCTACATCAGAAAAAAAAGTGTTTCCTTCATTTATTTTAACCTTATTTCCTATGAAAACAGAGACATAGTTGCATTACCTGTCTTTCTGTCATTATTCCTGCTATTAAGTTTAGAACCTCAGCCACATTTTATAAGCCACAGATATCAGAAATACAAAGTTCCTAAAAAATTTGTAAACCTCAGTTAGAGGTTAGAGAGAGTCTTGAGTAATCATCTGGACTGAAATAAGGGCTGGCAGAACTCAGCAGTGGGATATTTTGTTTGCTGGCAGTTGGGTGATAAGCTGCTCTAGTCACTCACAGCTTCTCTAATGGTAAGCAGCTTGAAGGAAAACGGAGGCATGCCATCACTGAAAAGAGCCTGGGGAAGCCTAACTATGGGTATACAAACTGGTATGAAAATAACCCTATTAAATTTCACAGCTCACAGAAAAAGTAGCTTCTTCAAACACTGCAGGTGCAATAAACCCTCTTCTTCAGTTTTCAACATTGTAATGGCAACAGAGCATGGCACTGAAGCTCCCTCTCAAACCATTCCCCCCAGGCTGGTTTTTGAACTGGGGAAAATAAAGTTGCCTTAGTGCACTGCTATGCTCCAATAATGCAGCCTGCTTAAACCACAGTTTGTGCCAGCTGAGGCACAGCTGCGCTGTAACATGCCCACGATGCTCTGGTGACCCCATCCAGTATCACTGTGTCAAGCAGCAGTGTGCCCTCAGCGTTCACCATACTTTGCAGAGCTGACTTGACAGCACTGCATAGCTACCATAGACATATCCCGTAATGTTGCTTGGCTGTAATATAGAAACATAACAAATATTTCGAAAGGCTCAAAGACTGACACGGGGATGTGTAGTCTCTCGTCTTTTGCTTGTCATTCATATCTAGATTTTCAAAGAACTATGCAGGACTGCAGGCACACAATTTTTTATGTTCAGTGCAGGGGGAATAGGAAGCTTGAGAATTAACATCAAATGCAATTTTTCTATTCACCAAAGAAAAAGCTGTCAAGATACTTCAGTGATGTTGAAATAGAGGGAATTGATAATGCTACTTACATGAGGCTGGATTTCTGTCATCTTCTCAGGATGCCAATCTTTCTGCCTGCTGCTCTGGTGATTAGAGGTATGAATGGATTTCTGTAATGCCAAGAGATCCTGACCATCACTGCTAGGCATCTGCAACAAAATATTAAATACTGGTCTCTTAATATATTCTTAAGCATAGCTGTAAATCATTTCCCCCAGTTAATTGCAGAACACAAGTGAAGCCCATTACTGCAGCAGAATTGCACTGACCTTTCAATAGTTTTCCCCACAGTAAGAGCAAGTGGCTGTGGAAATCATGCAGATTTGCTATACCCTTAGCCCTTAAAGCATTCGCATGCTGTTAGTCTTATTTGCTGTAAGAGAGAGCAATTAAACAAGGCTTCAAAAAATAAAATAAAAAAATAAAAAAAGTTGAGCCTCATCTTCATTTAAAAGCATTCCATAGTGCAGTTAAGACCATGGCTCAGTTCCATAAATTTGTTCCCAAGTGGAGCAGACCAAAATCTCCCGATACTGATGTCTGGCTGATTTCGCCATCACAAAACCATGACCTTTTTCTCTTGCATCTTTCCCCTCCTCCACAAATAGCCCAGACTGGAGCAAAAATTGAGAAACTCCCTACCCAAGCTGCAAATCCAATAAAATTTATGGCAGAAAGATAATTTGAAACTTACATGGAGAGTTTGATCTCATCTGAAGAATTCTGACCAAAAAAAGGACAGTCGAAATGGAAGCTTTTTTTAATGCAAACTGTCTTTTTATCATGAACAATCAGGAAACCCAAAAATACAGCAGAGGCATGAGCTAAAATTTAGTTTTCAGATAATCTGTTGTTAATATTTGATGTATTTAATTTATGCATAAAGGAGCTGTTTGCATTAAAATGTATATTTCCAATATAGCTGTAAACCAAGCCAGGTTATTTTTTTTCCTGATTGAAATAGAATAAGACAGTTTAATTTAAAACATACACAATTTCAGAACTATTTTCCTCCTTTAGTCTTGGTTCCAGGGTTCATTGTCTCTGGAACTCTGTATTTTCAGTGTATCAAATATGAAAAAAATTAAGAAATTAGGTGCAATCAATTTCAATAGAACTGCCAATTTTACTTGAATTTATTGAACTGGCCCAAGAAACTTAACTGGCATGAAGAGAAAGTGATCCCATAAAAATAAACCACATGCTGCTGTAGTCAGTAAAACAAGTTTACTGGAGCATTTTACAGTGCTACTGTACTTAAAAAATTAATACCATGGGTAGAGTGACTACAGGAAGCTTTTTCAAAGAAGAACTATGTTTTAAATTATTCTTTGAATTAAAAAGAGGAAAGAGGGATTTCTTGATGCTTGGATTCTCCCCGTTGGTTGAGTCTGTCTGCAATATAAGATACAAAACCTAAATGCATAGTATTTCAATTCAAGAGATCTGTCCTTACTATATTAATTCTTTTTCTGGTAAATTCTGACAATATATGGTATCAATCCTATAATTTCCTTTGGGAACACACAATAGCGATTGAATGAAAAAAGCAAATGGAACAAATTCAAGGAACTCAATGCATACAC
The DNA here is from genome assembly GCA_002631895.1 of Agapornis roseicollis. Lineage (NCBI taxonomy): Eukaryota > Metazoa > Chordata > Aves > Psittaciformes > Psittacidae > Agapornis > Agapornis roseicollis. Next base: position 45,075 of record NDXB01007195.1, on the reverse strand, counting down.
AGCATGTAAAAAGAGATCACTACACCTATTCTTATACCTATGTTTTCTAGGAATGCAGAGTGCATTTCAAAGACTTTTGGAAACAGCTGATAGGTCTTGTTGACTTTACCAAGCTTTGAATCAAATTCTCTAATTCAGGCCATCATTTTTGCTTATGATAATGACCTAAAGCAGCATGACATTTCTTGGTTTTATAGAAATAATAAAATAATTATAAATAAACATAAATGAACCAATTACTAACTAAATAACAATAGCAGCGCTAACAATAATAGCAATATAATAATTATATGACTAAAGGGAATGGTGGGTGCACCACCAAAAGCAATAGTTTTTGAACACCTTTCTCAGCTTCTAGGTTCCATCCAAGTTAATGAAAGTGTCACTAATTAGCATACATTGCTTAGGAACTTTATAGTCAGAAGAATTTCCCATTTCAAGTTCAGTAAAACATAAAGGAACCAAAGCATCTCCAAGAGAAATGCTCACCTACAACCTATTTTTTTCAAAGCAGGTAATTTCTTCAGACCTGTATCTTGCAATATGTGCCAAAATCTGCAAAAGGCAGGCTCCTCTGAAGATAGTGCCCACTGACACTGAGCACAACCCCCATGGATATCAAATTGGTGGCAGAAAAAACAGTGAATCTAGCAATCCTCAGAATCTTTTGTTGTGTTACTAAAAGACTCCAAACTAAATGAAGGGAAGAATGGATAAGAACAGCTCAGCAAAAACAATATTGCAAAGAATTCCCAAAGGAGGAAATGATGATTAGTATCCCATGAGGAACTGCACCTGGAGAACTCAAGGGAGAATGATTAACAAAAACTACCACAGGAGGTAGTGTCAGGATTTGGGATCAGTTCTGGGCTATTAGAGGTTTTGAGAATTACATTATTAAGAAGATGCCTTTAATCCAATTTCATATATCTTTTACAACTCTCAGAATCACCAGCAAAATGAGACTTGCCAAAGGATATCAGAAATAAAGTCTATCTAGCTATGATGTGCTTTTCAGTACTTTGACAGTTCTCAGATCTAGTTTATTATTTGCTGCAGAAAGCTGTGTCAAATGTCATACTTCTAGGTGTTTAAGAATTACAAACTTTAGAAAAATCTTTAGTAGTTACAAGCTATCTGTTGGATATTTAATATGAATTCATAGAAAACATTAATCATGTAGATGAAAAGCCAATATTACAGTGCTGTTATTACTGAATTCAAACTTGGTGCTGAACTTAAGGTAACAATTTTTGTTTGTAATGGAAAATCCTAATAAACGCCCCAATTCTTGTGAGGTAGAGGTCCTCAACTGACACACAACAAGAACAAAGAAGAGTGTCTGAACCAGAAACTTGTAAGCACATCACTGGGTACAGCCTATCCCTAGACACTGTCCCATTAAACAGCTGCAAGCAGAAATGAAAAGAGGTTTTTCAGCCTCTGGTTGGCTCAAAAAAAATCAAGGTGATGGCAGCAAGTTTCTAGCTTAGGATGGAAGAATTTTATTACTATTTTATTTCACTAACTTCTTCATCTTTCTGTGAGATACTAGCCCTAACTGGCCAACATAATTTTTTCTTAAGCAAAACCTCTCTCCCTCCCTCTCTTCTTAAGAGTGAGAAAAACCAGGAATAAGGATTATGTATAAATCTGCCCTGTGTTGTAACCAGTGAGAGTTTCAGTTTTGTGTGATGGCTTTAGTTTTAGTGATAGGTTTTAGCGATTCCCTTTAGCTTTAGATAAAAGTACTTGTGATTAAGATGTTTTGGAAAGTGCCAGATTTTGAGATGCAACACTACCCAATCTGTATTTCCTTCACACAGTTTCATTTGGAAATTGTTTGACACACCATGTATCAGCTGGGCTTTTAAAGTGTTCCCCGCCATCCCAACTGAATGGCTGGGATCAGAGCAGCCTAAAACAGTGAAAATGTGATACTTTTTTTTTTAAGGTGTCACTGGAACCTTGGTGTGCTCTCCTTTCATGGACAGTCTGACATCAAATAATGCCAGAGTTATAATCTAGGTGTTTTGCTTAGTTGAATAATGCAGATGATCATATTTGAACTGCATACAGGTATCAAGAAGAGCAAGTTCAGAAGGCAAGGTAGATGCCACTGCTCTAAAACTCACCCATAAGGAAGGCAAGGTGCATTTTTGAGTGGTAGTTAATATGCACATGTTCCATATAAGAGCCTGATAATCATTCCTCTCCCCCAATTTTCAATAGATAAGCCCTCCACCAACACCCACCAGAGTCATGCCACCTCACTCTGTGACAGTAGGTATTCTGATTTAGTTACTCCCTTTGTTAGCAGTGAGTGCGATTTACTCCATTCTGAGCACCTTCAAAACAGTAACTGCAGTTACACTTATGGAAACATTGCAGCTTCATGTAAATGAAATTTTAAATTATTTACTGTTTCCAGAACTGTAATTTGAGGATGAGATAATGTTTAGGTTACTTCAATTCTTAGGGAGATATAATTATAAAACTTCGGGAACTGCTAATATACCACTGCCCTGCTCTCCAATAAAAAATAGATCTTTCTCTCTCCCTCCCTCAAAACTAAATGAAAATGTAGAAATATATAAAAGACACCAAAGGCTTATACCAAATAGCAAAAGCCACAACCCATCCCCCCCAAATCATAAAACATTAAGAATGGTTAAGATGTATCTTCCTTATTCCAGCCACGGGGTACAGCAGGAAGATGGAGGCTGTCATCAAGACACTGCCATGAAAAAGACTAGAAAGAATTCTCATTCATAACTGTTTGATCTCCTCCCAATGGGTATCTGAAATTATTCAAGCTCTGGGGACACGTGATACTGCATTTGTTATTCCTGAAATGGTATCACCATATCCTGCAAAAGAATTCACCACAACATCAGCTTTAAACTTGTATCAAAAATGGCTCTCGAAGACTCTGAATGTAAACAAAGATGCAATGGACTAGTAGGTAAAGAAATATTTGGAAAAGGCACTTAAATAAACCCTTAACAGGAAAAGAATTTGATTTTCATATAGTGAAGAGAGAAAATAAAAGAACAAATAGACACATGTGGGCATTGTTGTAAATAATACAAAGGTACTGTACTAATCTAGCATATTAAAATGGTATAGCTAAAAATAGATAAACATATTTTTCCATTAGAAATACTGTATACTTACAGTTTGAGATTTCTTCTTTTTCTTTTTTATTGCCCTGAAAAACCCTTGCTTTTCTTTCTCCTTGAGCTCTGAGTGACTGTTAAGATTTTCAGGACTTTTCCTAAACATGAAACAAGGTATTGTAAGAGATTTTTTATTTTGATATTATGCAAATTCTGTGTAATAATGAGATCTGAAGCCAAAGAATGCAAAGTATTGATTAAACATAAAAGATTCTTAATGTTTAAGCATTCATTGGTTCAAGGGTTACTATACAAATACTGGATAGTCTTATTAGATGGGATAGGAGGAACACAGTGTTAGGCAAAATTATTAGCTTAAACCAGTGAATAGTTACATAGGGGAAAGGAATTTTAATATATTTTAATATATTTTAATGTATATACGCATAAACCCCAGAATTTAATAATCAAACAAAAATATCACACAGGAGGGCTTTTTCAACAACTGAAAAGTGTATCTGAGAGAACATACAAATAGTGATGAGGTATAAAAGCAGAGGTCCAGTTTATCTATTGCTTGCTGGAGGGACAGGAGTTGCAAAGTTCACAAGAGAACCAATTTCAATTGAACTTCCTGACTTTTGCTGACATGGTTCCAAATTTATCATTGGGGAAGCTGGGGATCTACTGTTGTCCACTTCAACTTAAAAACTTCAGTTAGTTTGTTGTGTGTGGGTGAGACAGTGCTGGCAAAAGAAGATGACCCAAAAGTGGAACAGGTGACTTGCCTGAAGACTGAATTTGCACCTTTTAGCTTATCTACAGAGCTGAACTAACTGCAGTTGATAAATAATATGTTACTTTAGGTATACACAGTAAACATATTAGTATGGGTTAAAAAGACGATTTTGCAGAACACTTGTGAGACATAACAAGTTTCACAAGTGTTGAAAGCAGCTGTAGCGTAAAATAGTTTGCAAATTGGAAATGGTGCAGCAAAGCATCACAGAAATAACTTCAGAGAAATAACTGACAAGAGTCAGAGATTTCTATCTCTCTGGTATGTTAAAAAACACAGCCAAACCAGCCCCAATATTTTGTACCCTTGATTGTGGTGCAGAAGTACTTATCCATGAAGAAATTACAGAATACTAGAAGGATCTTTAAAGTAAAGGGCAAAGACAAAGACATAACAAGAACAAGCAGGTGGATGATGAAGCCAGAGAAGTTGCATTAGAAACAAGGTACTGATTTTAACAAATAAGAATCATTAACCAGTGGAACAAACTCTCCAGCGAAGAAGTGGATTTCCATCTTTGACATTTCAGATCAGGACCTCATACTCTTCTGAGACACATTACTCAGGTATGCTACCAGGCCTGGACCCTAAAGAATGGGTGATATTTAATGGAACTAACATACAGAAAACCATACTGGGTGATTTAATAACAGAAAATCTAAAGGAAAGCCACAGTTCTAAGGGCTCAGGATGACAAAAAGGAGCAGCTTTTCTTGGAGTAACTGTAATGTAGCAACACTTAGCTGTCTCCTATAGTTATAGCTTCTAATTCTGGCTTTCAATGCTATGCTATCAGCTGGTGACTCAGCTGCTACTACATGCCAAGCTGACATTTTTTTCTAAGCAAATGTGAAACATAATTGGGGTAGGAATCACTGGAGTCCTCATCAATAAGAATATCTCCACTCTGATAGGTGGTTTAATCAGTTCCTCAGTTTCTACACAAAACCACCTTGAGCTTTAAATGGTACCTGGTTCTAAATATAAATGCATGCTATGTTTAAACACGGTAATAAAGTGCAATTGTTGAGTAAAAGAATGGGCCTAGAGGAAAGATTCATAGGAAGAGAGAATGGTGGAAATGTCCCTAATTCAGATTTTTTTTAATTTATATCAAGATCCAGGAAACACATTCAGGTGCACAACAACATTGATTTAACATGGAAGTTACAACACTACTAGAAAAATCTCTAGTTGAATATAATTATTAGATTTATAACACATGCTTCAAATATACTGGATTGCTAAGGATTCCTGTTTCCGTCACGTTCCTGTATTTGATACCACTGTGTAGGTAGCAGTACAGCAGTCCTGTATTAGTTAATTAAAGCACCAAGGCTATTGAGAGCTTTACAGACTCAGTGAACTCACAAGACTGACTTAACACAGACAAAACACCAAGTTATTTAGTAAATGTTTTTTACTTAATTTGTTACAAAAGCAGGAGGAAAGCATGCACCCCAAGTATTCTGCTTGTCTTCTGAAAGTCATGGGAATGGGGCTGAGAATCTTCTGAGCCTTTCCCCAAAGCTGCTGTGCATCCACATTTGCAAACATGCCCTAAACCACAGCCCCAGTGCAAATTACCAACCCAGCGACTATGTTGTCCACTGAAGAATCAGTGTCAGATCACGAGGAAGTCCTCATTGCTTACACTAAATTGCTCTTTAAAAGTTTTGTATGCCTTGCTATGGATTATCTGTTCCAAAGCTATTCCAAAATGGAAACGCTATTGTTTTTAAAGGTGAAGGAATCTTCAGAACAAAGCTTGAGGACAATTTTTGCCATACATTCAGACAGAGATTCAGTCAAGTGTGATTCTTTTCTTTGGCCTGGTGAACCTGGGTGAGAAAACCGCTTCCTACAGCAGATGAGCAGAGAGGAGAGAAGTAAAATTCTGGATCATCATTTCCTCTAATGACTACCATGACCAGACAGAGGAGGAAAATAAGGGACTGAGACCTCTGCTCAGTTTCAGTTGGTGCTTACCCAAAAGCCAGTGTTTTTACACCAACTGGCTTATGTCATTACCTCCTATGACTCATATTGCAGTACAGTTGTCTGAAAAAGCATTGACCTTGAAAAGCAACTGCTTCAAAACATATGCTCATTATGTGAAGAGAGTGAACATATATAGCATTATAGCAGGAAGTTTCAACACCAGGATTATGTACTGAGTAAAAATAGAGTAGAACATTTTGATTGACAAGATGAAACACTGGGATATTTTAAGCATCCCAAAAGATGATTTTCAGACAATGTACAGTACAGGAAAAAATTAGGATTATCAGGAAAAAATCTGTATGATTGAATCACTCAACACTAAACCCTTACAATATAACTGCAAGTATGTTAGTATTTTGCATAAAACTTCAGCCCTTGAAAGCAAATTGTCACACCAGAATCTGTTACATGCTGTCTCTTTTATTAAACAAGTAAAACTAGCTGTTGAAAAGAGTCCCCACTCTGACAGCTCATCCTCAAGCAGAAACCAAAGGCAAAACATTCTGTCCTTTGTTACTTTATGTTTGTGTGCCTTTTGCATGTTTAAGATGTATAACATAGATCACATCGGTTTTTCTGGTCTGAGACACCTGGAGAAGGCATAGGTATAAACACAAATTCTGTGATTATCACTAGCATTTATTGCTCCTGGCAGCGAAGGTATCCAACTTCATGCAGGTACAATAAGGTGTAGCAGTAAAACATGCATGGAGCAAGCAAGGTGATGTGCTTTAACAATAACTAAGTAGAATAAATAGGATGCATATTGCATTCGTGCTGCCTACAGACAGATTTGTATTGCAGAGAGTTCTTGGGAGGCAGTTCCTCATGCTTATTTAAGTTATTCTTCAGCAACCCTAATCTCAGCAGGCAGCCTGGCTTGGCAATCCTCTTTAACTGCCAGTATACTACTCCATTTATCGAACTGCTCACAGTGGCATATGTGAGATTTTGGTCTAACAGAGGAGTTACTGAAACTCAGTCTGAAGTCTTCTTTGGAAGATAAATGAACAACTGCTAATTCTCCAAGCTAGCTTTCATTTTTGCTTAAAGTAAAACCATTAGCAGTTATAGTTACCATAAATGAAGGCAAGGATGTGTCAGAAGCCAGTGAAGCACCTCAAACAGATGATTTACTTAAGGTAAAAATATCAATCCCACAAGCTGAAGCAATAGTAGAAATTCTTGGTCTAAAAGCCTAGCATTCAAAGCTTAAAAATCAGAGATCAAATCTGAACTTTGCTTGGAGCTGATTTCCACACACCCCACACCCTCCCTCCCCTGCCCCCCCATATTGAAAAGGAAGATTTATTAACTGGAATAAACCCTGACCTACTATCTTATATACAGAATACCACCCAGAACCACTAAAGCCAATAGGTCACCTGAGGCTACTGCATCACTAAAAAAAGTATACATATAAATGTATTTATACATAAATGTTTTACCTGCCTCCTCTCTCCCCCTCCCCTCCCCCCCAACACCTGCCCCAGAACTGTTCAACATAAGTAACCATAAAAATTTTGAAGTGGTTGGCTTTGAAAACTTATAGAGCATATGCTTTTTGACAGAATATTGATGACTACAAATTCTGGAAAGCTTCCCTGCAAACAACATAGGAGTGCATCACCTAATTTCAGTATAAAACAAAGACCGATGATAGGCAAAGGGGCATGGTACACATACTGGTTATGAGAAGAGGCAGGTAGGGAGGCTTAGGTGTTGCCAAATAGATTAATAATGCAAGCATACTGGATGACAATGCATATGCAAGTGTCTTGCGCAGGATATGTCAGAGGGGAAGCCATACTATTAGGAAGGTGAACATCTCCAGACTATGCTGAGCAGATTCCTAAAGCCTTAACCAGTGTAACACACACAGGCAATTTTTAGGCTTGTAAGTTACAAATTTGCAATTTTCTGACATTTTTTACAAATTCAAGAATCCTATAAAAGAACTGGTAAGTATTTACAATGCAGCAACAGTTGTACTGCAGACACAGCTGAACAATCTTTAAACTAGCTTGCTCAGTTATTGGTTTCGGGAACATTAAGTGTGACAATATTGTTACACTGATACTGAAACAGAATGTTTCTTGAATGACAAAGTTTGTGTGTGTTTGTAAGCATTACATACATATAGAAGATAATAAATACATATGTTTCCCCTTTCTATTATTTTTGCAGGAAGGTATAGCAAAAGCTAGTGAAGATATGACAAGCTGTTTGTCATAGAATACGTAAGTTTATATGGACATAAAAGGTCTAAACAACAAAGCTTTCCAGAAGCCACCAAATATCTTGTAAGCAACCAATGCAAACCCTTCTAATACGTGAGATGAAGTACTGCGTGTTTATGTCAAAGAGATATTTAGAACTACAACAACGGTAAAGATAATTCAGGCCAGCATTTTGGCACACTGGCAGAACAAGGATAAGCATCTTACCTATACCTACTGATTTTGCCTAGGTCAAGAAAAAGCTCACATAAGTGAAAGAAAATAAAACATCTACCCTTGCATCAAAAAGGAAAAATGGAGCAAGTTCAATATCATTTATAGAAAATTGAACTCTGGCAAAAAAAAATAATTCTGGAAGGATGGTAAGTTTGTCTTTTTTCAAATCAAGTTGTCTAAAGTTCAGAAATGACCTACTAATTTAAGAGTAAAACCTGATGACAAAAGTTGAGTTTATAACATCTTTATTTTAAAGAGGCAGGACAGCAGGGACAGAGCAAAGAAATGTGCACAAAGACAAGGGAACATCTGTGACAATTCAGTCTAGCAAACATTCACAAAATCTTTGACAGAAAAAAGGCAACACAGAGCAATAGTATGAGAGAAGCAGTATTTTACAGTAGTGGCAGGTCCAGGTGGAATACATGTCACTCATAATTCCAGATGAATTGTCATGTACCAGTTATGTATGTCAGTCAAACATCAAATATTTACTTCATCATAAAATTGATGTAAGCAGGATCACATTCCGTTAGAGCTTTCAACATTTTCATAAGTATTTACACAACTTCTGTACAGAAAATTAAGTAGAGGAACATAGACTCTACACCACTCAGAAATCTGATTAAGCTGCATTTATGGCACAGAACAATTTTGCAACAACATTAGACCATTGCCAGGACAACTTGCACAGAGTTAACATGTAGAGCTGGGCAGGAAACATTTCAGGAAAATAGGGAGTAGGAAAAGCAAAGAGAAAGCTATACGTATGCCAAAATAGCAGTAACTTGGTGTTGCGGGCACTGCTATTCCTCCCATTTCATGAGAAGAAATGCTTATTCTTCTGTGGGTTCTTCTCTCAAAGGAGCTGTTCCACTTTGTGAAAACATTGGAATACATTAAGTGGATCAAGGACTGAACCCTAACTCTCTAAAAGTTAATGAAGGGCTTTATTCACTAGGCCATATTCAGCATCTCTCTGGTCCTTTCACTATTTCAACAAGATGAAACAGCTTCAAGAGAATATACTGAGGGAAAAAGAGAATGTGCTCCAGAATAAACTCCAACTTCTGCTTGAGAGCATTCACTTGTTAGATCTAAGATCTTGGTTCAAGCTTCCTGTTTACATAATGAAGAACAAAGGCCCTGCACTTGAGTTCCTCACATTCCAAAAAATAATGCTGACCTCAGAATATTTGTTATTTTGAGTGTATCCCTGGTTTTGACAGGCAATTCCATCTTGGAGCTGAAGAATCTTCCCAATGAAAGGTTAGTGTATATCAGTCTGTTCCTTTGAAAAGTTTTGGTTTCAGTAATTTGGCATTGTAAGCAAAGAAAAATACTTAGTTCAAAAATTCCCAACCAGCTCTATAACACATGCTATTAGTTCAGAGTTAAAATAACATTACATGTTTCTTTCCACTGACCACATAATAAAAGATAATATATTGCTGAATGACATATAAAGCGAAACAAGATTCCAGCTGGCTTATTTTATATGCAAGATAGAAAGATTCAATAAGAAGGACAACAAAATACGTAAAAGGGTTCAACAGTAGGAATAAATACCTTCTTTAGCCACGTAAGTCACAACATAAGTACCACCTTTTTACATAAATGATCGGATTCCTCAGCTAACTTCCACAAAATGGATGTAGGTAGAGCTACTGAAGGATAGGAAGCAGACTCTAGTGAATCAGAGCAGGTGACAAGGGTTCTAGAGCAAACATCTTCCATTACATGGCATATAACTTGAACACAAGCTGAAATACTTGTTTCCCTTCCCCACCCTGCACCCACTTTTTAAGCAGGTAATTCACAGGTTGTTCATGTGAAAACACATTAAGTCAACAAACCACAGGAACAGTTCTTTAGATAGCATGATCTTATTGCACTTTCAGAGATCAGTGTTTCAGATAGTAGCAAAGCATAGTTGAACCACACAAATGCGTACAGTCCATTTCTCCTACCAATTCTTTGAAGCTCCATTTGCTTATTTTTATTCAGTGTGCTTTGCTGTGATTGAACAAAGTAGAAGATTAAGAATATTTTAGAGCTGAACAGCTCTCAGAGCAACAAAATTAAGAGATTTCCCTTCAAGTCCTGTAAAGATATGCATATGCTGTCATACTGTTAGCATAATTATGGTTACGTGTTCTATGTTATATAATGGAGCCATGTGATGCTTAATCTTTTAAATTCAATATATGCCAGTAAGATGCAACTTAGTCCATTTTTCCATAGAACGTACAGATTCCTTCTGTGGTGCGTAAGCAAAAAGAGCAGCAGTCCCCATTGTAGGGTGAACATTATATTCTTCATTAATACAGTCCTATTTTAGATATGGAAACATGCATTTTGATATTTTTTTTTCCATTTATCTGACAATTCATGCTTCTGGAATCACAGATGAAGCTACAGCATTGCTATCCATACTATATGCAAACAAACACCTTCTATTACCTTTAATCAAAGATGAATAGTGAAAAAAATCAGGAAAGACTGGACAAAAGTATATAATCTTTAACGCATTGAGTGTGATGGTGTAATGAAGTATTTCTTGTTGCTCAAAGGGGGACAGAAAACATGCAATGCTATATCAGTATAGTCAGAGGGAGCAACTAAGCATATATAGGCAATTGCAAACGTTGAGAAAAATATGTTTTTTTCCCCTCCTGTTAAAAATCCTGGTTTGTTTTTTTTTTCCTGCCATTCTCTACACATCTGTGTAAGTAACAACTCACCAAGTATCAAAGGTGGTTTGTCTCTTTGAGTGGTTTCCCACCGTGCTGGTGTCTGCTGGTAGCACAGAGGTTCTGTTTGACACATTATTCTCTAGGTATGTGCTCTCTGGACGTGGAGATGGAACTGAACAGAGAAATAACAAACAATATATCTTGAGCTTTGCCAAAAATCCCATCTTGCAGTTGTCTGCCTCTTTTCTACCTCTTTTACAGAAACAAGAGAGTGAAGACACAGTTGCACTTTATGTATGACTGAAAAAACCCACACCGTTTTTACAATTTGGAAAGTGCTTGTTTATGATTATTGCAACACAGTATTAGGTGTAAAATGAGAACATCATCAGAACCCGGGGAAGTTGTTATTTGATTTGAGAACATTTCTATCTGTAGGGAGCCAGAAGTGCGATCGATATTTAAAACCAGGAATAGAATAAAACACTGGAATGCTGTTATTAAAGACACAAAATACTACAGTGCACACTTTGTCTTCACTTAGACCCTAAAGATATTTTGGATTTTAACGTAACTAGAATTAAGAGATTACTCATTAAAAATGGAAGAACTAAAATCGGATATTATGTATTTTTCAAACAGATTTGAAAAACAGGATTTGGATTTGTGGATTTGAAAATAGGTTACACATACCTAGAACATACATTTATTAGCATTATGAATATCACCAGAAATACCTGCATTGGATTAAAAATTGAACAGACACTAGTTGCAGCATTACTGCAGCATCACAGTACACTAGCTATCAAAATTGAATCTGTAAGATTTTTTTCAAGTTTCATGACTTTTTCTTTTAATAGCTTTTGTATATACTGTTATCAATGTATTATTTAAATATAGTATAATTTTTCAAAACCAATAATTAAGTCTTTAAACTAAAATATATTTGTTTCATAGATACAGTTAAAGATGAAGAAGCCTCTAGTTATAATAAGGAACTGAATAAACCTCAGACCTACAGTTCCCTCAACACATGATTTATGGAAAGTCATTCTTCCTTGGAACTTCTGTTTTGCTGTGTATAAAAAAGAAGGGTAATTCATGTCCAAATTTAGAAGTGTTTTAAAAATTAAGAAAAGCAATTAGGATTGAGGATTTTTAATGACTCTCTGTTGCATGTGCTATAAAACATTATACTCCAAAGCATTGCTTAAAACAGTACAATCTTTAATATTGTACACAGGTTTTAAGACTGCAGTGGGACACCTGCGAAGACTGGCAGGTTTTAACATGTCTAAATCAGGCCAACAGCCAACTGGTCAACCTGAAGAGGATCAGTGAGAGATTTGTGTCTCTACTTAAGGTTATTAGGTGACTCATAATTGAACTGTAGCTGACTGGGACTTCTTAAGGTTCAGGGAAGTCCCACAAGCCTCATAACACTTGTAGGGCAGTAATTAGCTTCTTACCAGCCTTGTCGTTTTCAAGAGGATTACTCAGGTTTAGCCATGAGGCAGCTGCTTAGGAATCACCATCTTTTGTGTACCATAACAGAAATCACAGTTTTTTACTGTGAGAGTGGTGAGGCACTGGCACAGGTTGCCCAGAGAAGCTGTGGCTGCCCCATCCTTGGTAGTGCTCAAGGCCAGGCTGGATGGGGCTCTGAGAAACCTGGTCTGAGCAACCTGGAAGGTGTCACTGCCCATGGCAGGGAGTTGGTACTAGATGAGCTTTAAGGACCCTTCCAACCCAAACAAGTCTATGATTCTATGATTAATAACTATTTGGGTGTATTTATATACACATACATACATACACAAAAATATACATGCACATGCATGGTCCTGTTTTATTATTTATTCTTAACTGGGATTATATAAGTGTGTTTTTACCTGTAGAAAACCCTGATCTTTAGTAAGTTGAACAAAATAAAAGAGCCTAAGTTTTGAGCAGTTAAAACCTAGCATTACAGTTCCATGCACCACAGTATCTGAAATAGATTGATAAGTATGCCAATGTGTTACAAGTAAAAATGTGTTAGATACAGTGTTAATAAGAATGTAAAATATGAATTAAAAACAATGAACTGCTTATTCTGGTAATATTTATTTATTTTGTTCAACTTCCCCTGTTAAATTACTTTTTGCTTTACAAGGTACTGCACTGGATATACTTTTCAATCAAAGTAAGTTATCTTTGCAAAGAAATAATATGATACCAGTACAGCTACTGCATAAAACCTAGTAGGTCAACTCAGTCTCTGAAAGTGAGGTAACAATTCTTTTTCCAGTGGATTTTTTTAGTTGTTCATGATACTTCACTGTACCCATTTCTACTACTTAAATTACATTCTATGTTAAAATTCCTGATGAATTTTGAAAGATCCACCATAAAATTACCTCTGTAAAAGCTGCCAACTCTTCTCGGAACAGGGTCATTATACAGAATTCTATTCTCCTTAGTAGATGCTCCATCTTCTGAGTGTGGATCATGATATGCCCCACCCTAAACAAAAGAAGGATCAACTCTTTAAAATGAAAGATTATAAACTGATTTGCAGTTTTTAACCAACATACATTAGAAAAAACCCCAAACTTAACCACATATGATTTTCCTTTCATGGTATTAATAACTGTCAGTATCAACTCAGAGACTATGTAATCAACAATTACTTGGCTTTGCTGCTTGCTTGCTTTTTCCAAAATGACATTGACAAAATTTTCCCTCCTACTTGTAATTTTAAAGTTCTGAGCATGATTCAGACCCTCAGATTTTTGCCGTCAACATCTCTGGAGGAATCTTTTACTGGAGGCCTTGCTAAATTAATTTCTGATAGAATTTGGTTACTCTGCTACTGGTAATTTTTAAAACACAAACAGGAAATCCATATGACTTGTGACAACTGCAACACTAAAGCACTTTCTCTTATCACCTGTTATACATCAGTACCTACAGGTACCAACAGTCACAAAATCTACTTTATGCAAAATAAGAGGTTTTCCTCAACTAAGAAATCTATAAGCTAAATAACTAAGCCAGACAGAATAGAAAAAAAGAGTATCATAACCTCTAACTTACTCCAGTGAATGCAAGAAGTACTTGAAGCAAAACCTTAAGTCAGATCTTCTAAGCATCCATGTGTACATAATTTGTCAGGAAATATGATTTAACCTCACTCTGAAATGCTGCAATATGGACCATCAGATAAAATTCAGTGCTCTCTACAAGAGCCCACAGGAAACTGTACTGAAACCCCTGTAAGAATTTAAATCTACAATGTCCAAGAAAAAGGTTAAAAAACCAAATCCACAAAAAAAAGCCCAACCATATCTAAAAATTGTTATTTCAATTCACTTTACAAGTGACTCACAAAATCTATTTTGCCTTTTGTTAATGAAGATCTGGTCTCACTGTCACAGATAACACAACCCTAGAAACTGTGCCAAGACGAGAAGTGCAGCTACAGCACTGATTTAAATCACAGTTTGATACTTTTAAAATTTACAGGAGGATGAAGCATTTGATTAGATTACTATTTGTGTAAGACATCTCTTCTTTGTCAGCAGTTGTTACAATTATCAGGCAGTAATAACAACTTGGGCTTGATTTTCTTCTGCTTGCCCCCTTTTGTGTACATTTAAATTAAAATTAAAAAAGCCCTTTAAGCAACTGTTGTACTGACACTTGAAAAGCCCTAGAGCTAACACGGAATGAAAGTCTGCTTTGGTTTGTTTTTTTAAAGTAAAACCTAGCAAATGGATGTTTTTCTTTAAAAAGACTTGGTAGCGCTAAAGAGAAACCAGTGAGAAACTCAAAACATGGATGACAGGAACCTTCCCAAAATATGAGCAGAGAGAGAGAACGAGTAGACCTGACTAGAAAAAAAACTATAATAGGGAACCAATACATAATCTTTGAGAACACTGATGTTAGTCTTGATTTTTTAGTTCAGTAATCCTGAGGGAACTGAAGTTCTCTGATTTTGAATGCAGAAGGGAAAAAAAAAGGGGGGGAGGGGAGGAGGGAGGAAAGAGCCAAAGAATGCCTTCTTTGTGAAAATGCCTTTAAAAGTCATAAGAAGATTGACAATTCAATCCTGATTTGTTATTGAAAGTAGTATAAACAAACAAAAACAGCTTCACGAATTTACAGACTTGCCATCCTTTTCAGAAGAGTATTTCTCCTTTTAGACTTCTGATGGCTGAAATACAGAATTAAGACTTAATTTTAAAAATACTGACCATAAAGATAAAGGCAAATTCTTTGCAAATGATCAGGCATTCCAAAGCAAATGAAAATGAACAAAACCAATTGGATACACATCGATTTCTCTAATTAAAATAAAATTTGTCAATCAATTATCAAAACCCAAATAATGGTCTGATAACAACAATCTGCCTCTGCCTAATATGAAATTGAATCTAAATTACTTAACAAATTAATATCTGCTCCATAATGCAGAAAAAGATCCTAATGCATTGAAGAATACAAGGTAGCATGAGCTTTTATAATCAAAACCTTAAACAAATCAAACATCAAAATGTTGGTACTATTGCCTTTTACAGTAACATCCTAAAGAATATGTAACATTTAACCTGACTGAAATGAGAAATGACTATATACACACAAAAAAAGTTTTGAAATGGAGCTGCTGTAATCCTTTCTAAGTAGCGTTTTCTTTCCTTTTTCTTTCTTTCTTTTTTTTTTTATTGTTGTATTTTTCCTATTTTAATGAGATCTTTTATTGTGTGTGAATACACACAGTCCTGAATGGAGGAGATGTGGTAAGTATGAAAAAACATATCACACCTTTTTTTGCCCTTTTGGAATGAAGAGGCAACTGCTACCTGAAAACTTTTTAATGGTACTTATAGACCACTATCAAGTCAGTTATACATAAACTAAGTAGGCAGAGTTTTTTAGTCTCTCATATTAAAGCATGATTTTAGACCTTAAATAATACTTGCAGCTCTTTGACTTCTTCCAATTTGTCAAAAATCTGTACTAGGTGTTCTTTCCTTAGAAGGCACAGATGTATGTATACAGAAATATTTTTGTACTTCTCTCTGCACTATTTTGCTCCAATTTTGATCAATGTTGGAGCAATTTAAAGATCTGTGGACAAACGCAGTCATCTTTACACATCTGGTGTGTAAAGCATCACATAATTCAGAAGTGTTGTGTAAGGAACGTAAGTCAACAACAGAACCAGCCCTCCTCTACTCATTAAATAATGCTCAAAGTAAAACACAACCATGATATCTAGTGACAGTAATCCCTGTAAGAGATCAATTTCCTAGTGGCTTCTCCAACATAAGACCTCTAGGCTAACCCAGTTATTTATCATATTAAGCAAAACAGATATTGCAAGTTTTGATATTCCTCTATGGCATTTCAGCAATAGCTTCCTTCTGTAAGTGAGTGAAAACATGACTTCAAAAATTAACATTAGTATTCATAACAGAAATACATGCAAACAGAAATACATACAAGAAAAGTTAAATAAAACCACAAATAAGGTTAACTAAGCAAAACAGTATGATAAAATTACATCAGACAATCTAGGTAAAGAGTAGGAACTACTAATGAAATTTTAACTTCAGAAATAAAAGATTCTATTCTCACATTTCAGTACTTCAAGAGGACGGTATTCATAGACCATTTTTTTAGAACAGCCTCTCATTTTGCACTTGAAATACTTAGCCCTTCAGAAAAACCCAAAATCCCTTTCCTTACAACACAACAAACAAACAAATAATTGCAAACAGAAGACAGAAAGCAGGACACTGTCCCACATGAACTAAAGAAAGGAAGGTAAGCCTTGCATAATAGGCAACATTTTGAACTAACCCTATTAGTATCATCCGTACAGTCTTCTCGTGATGAGCCAACAGATCTTGTGAGTGACTTATGCTGCACCTGTGGAGATAACAGTTGCAGGCTGTTTGCTCTGGCTGCCATCCCTTGCCCTACGCTTAAGCCACCCTCTGAGCCCTTTGACCTCACTCTGTCCCGGCTCACATACATAGAATGTCTATGAGGGCGCTGCTGTGAAGAAAAAGGACTGGTATAACCTAGACCATAGGAAAAAGATTCATGTGGAGCAGATAGAGAGTGGGAATGGCTTCCATCCATGTGATCTGGCAGTTTTAACTCCTCCATTGTTTTGGAGTGTCTTGTTGGTGGTCTTCTGGTGTCCAGGGTACCCTCGCTGCGGTTATTCCTTCCAGATGGACTGAGCATAGTTCTGTTATCACTGTGTCGAGGAGCAGTTGGACTGGTAGGAGAGTTCAAGTCCATACAGCTGGATGGAAAATACCTACTGCTGTTTGGTTCTGCAGCTTGGGCCCTGGCCTCAGAGAGGTTGCCCACAGATTTTGAGTCTGTCAGAACTCCATGGCTCTTTGACTTTGTCCGATATGAAGGACTCTTAGAAGACTGTGGGATAGTATCAATATAGCTGTGGCGACTGTGCTTATCACCAGGCTGCAGTGTCCCAGTTTTGCTTTGAGAAGTTTCCATAAATGAGTGCCGGTTCTGCTGAGATCTGGTGTTAGACTTCAGGTATTTGGAGCCTGAACTATCAGATGGTTTTGGGTCCACATTAAAATCAAATTCTGTTTTTGCCTTTGTTTCCTTTGGGCTGAGAAGATGTGGCATGTTGTTATTGGCTAGATCCTTGTTGTTAGAAGCAGGTGTGTTGCTTGATTTTTTTGCATGCATTGGACTATGTGCAGCTCCAGAAAGGTTTCCATTTAGAAAGCTTTCATTTGCTGGAAGACCCTCTTCTCTTGGCCCGCCAGCACCTAGTGCCTGCATATCCTTGCTGTTTGATCTGTGATGTGACTGCAAAGCAGAACTTTTGCTGGCTTGATTTCTACATTAAAATGCATAAAGAAGCATTAATATACCATATTACATATTCATGATATAATAATTTCAACAAAAGTATACTCATTTCAGAAAGGAGTTGCCATTTAAAACCACAAAATTTAACTGCAGTAAGATCAAATACTGCCAACTAGGCATCAGAAGCTCCACTCAAATAACAGATTTGCAAGTGTTAGTACATTGTTGTTTCTTTTTGGTTATATCCTGATGGAAAAAACTCAGCTTTGGTTAATGGATTTTGCTGACAAACAGGAGGATCTAAAATCCAATCATAGAAATTCCAACATATATTTACACATTTATGCATGTGAGTAATATATGTGCACATCAATATGTAAGCACCACATTATGAAAATGAGCTGTATATTCATTAAAAAAAAATCTTAAATACACCTGGCATATCAAAGTGAAGGTAGGAGAATAAAGCATGTCAGCACTGTCAAAAAAACTCGATACAATCAATGCTCCAGGCCATCTAATGTATGTCTGATTTGCAGTGGGAAGGGAAGGGGAAAAGAGGTTATTGTGCTGGTAAAGTTATCCAGATAGAGTGAGCATGAGCTCAGATCAGCAGAGCAAGCCCTGTAACGCTAAATCTAAACCCATGTCTACCACAAGAACCCTAGATTTTTTTGGAACTTGACACTAGTACAACACTAGCTCATCTCCAAAGTGGCATCCAAGATGTTCAGCAATCAGACTGACTTGGTCCAGAGCTACTTAGTGATGTCCTTAACCTCTACTCTACTTTCCAGCTCTTGGTTTTGGGATTATGGGACTGAGATATGAGTTGGTTCTGCAAACACTCAGCCTGAATTTATTTGAGCAGGATTTATTATCTCAGGTTTTCTGGCATAAAACCAGTTCTGCTTCTGAACTTACTCTGGCATTGCAAGCTAGCCATGTCTGAACAATCCTGTAGCTGTACTTGTTAGCCTTGATGGATCTAGGCATGCCAGGTTAATTTAACTTACAGTTGACTTGTTTCTATATCAAATCTATGATAATGTAACTCAGAGATATTACTGTGTGTTAAAGCAAAAGCTCATTATACAGATGAGTTTGTACCTTTGTTGATCTTGTTGATAATTATAATTGGACAATGCTAGCCATTTATATACCTAGGATTTTTGTATTATACTCTATTACAGCTTATAAAAATTAACAATTTTAATGGCAGTTTAAAATATTTTTTAGTTAAAATGAAGTTGCTGGTTCTGGTTTTTTTTTAACTTAGGAATATAAAGACTATAGTAATTTTAAATCAAGCTGCTGGGCAAGCCTTTTAGGCAGGAAGTTCCCCAGGGATCTATGTTTTGATGTGGCCTCTTTCTGATGCCACATCTCTAATGGTAGAACTTCTCTCCTAAGAAGATATCTCCTACCTATAGGAGCAGCTAAAACTTTTTGGTCTCTAGCTCTGAAAAAGCACAGAGTGAATACTTCATCATTCCAAATCCTAAAAAAGGTAGAATTTTTTTAATCTCACAGGAAGAACCATCAAAAAAACATGGCTAGAATTAAAATCCACTATTATTCTGCTATACTTCAGAGGGTGGCTTTATCAAAGCTTTTGTCAGAGAAATACCATGAGTTTTTTTGTACTGAAGTCTCTATCCACCAGTAAACCTGGTTCCTTGATGTATTAAAACCACTTGGCTTCTCTCAAGCTATGTTGGTCCAACAAGGGAGTTGCTGAGCAAATATACCCTGCTTTAAGTTCAAGTAGACTACACTTGATTCACAATAGCAGAAAGATTCTGTTTATCCACAGTCTGGAGCATGACTAATGCACACAGTTTTCAGGACACTTAGCTGCTAAAAATCCGTGCAAATTTTGAACTTTCAAATATCAAAACCTTGGACAGATTTGCACATGTACAATGATGGTAGCATTCCAAAGAAAAGAACATTCCTTTGGAATCTCAGGCATCCTCCCAGCCACGAAATTGCTAGCGTTGTTCAAGAAAAAGGCTAACATCTGTTTTTAAGACAGGTAAGCTGACTCAATTTTCCTTGTCATATGCAGAAATGGCTTGAACGGTGTCTTTTTTTTTTTTTTATTCTTTTTTATTTTACAGAAAGCATTCAGCCTGATGCACAAAATTAGCAAAAATTTCAGATGGAGTAGCTATAATAACAGTAAAACTGTGTCTTCTTCCTTTATTCAGACAGTCAACATGGAACAGTATATATGTCTCAATATGCCTAATCTGTCAAACAACTACTTTTCTTGTAGATGGTGGTTTATGTAAGCATGATAGCAACTCATTGGCAGACCAAATGTCAGTGATGACAGTGACATGGCTACATTTACCTGTTAGATAATGTGTTGCTGTCTGCATGGTAAGGTTTTCTTTTAGCTGACCGTGAAGGTGAGCTCCCGCAGCGATCCAAGAGTCTTTGGGTTTGAAATGAAGGATGGTTGAGACACTGTTCTGTCAAATATCTGTCTGCTGGATCTAACTTCAGTAAGTTCTTTGGAAAACAAATCCCAATGTTTAAATGTTAGTATCTGTATTTGCATCAGCAAAAAATATAACAAAAGTCAGAACATTATTAGGATAGTTTTTTAATCTACAGAGTTTCTGTGATTAGATGCAGCAACTGCTAAAATAAATTCATGTTGCATTAAACTACACAGGCTACAAGACAAACACTTAAAAAACCCCTATGTTCTACTTAAGAGATGGAAGCTCTCAGCCTTGCTTATAATGAAACATACATATGTATATAATGAATATATGTATGCATACATATATATGTTATATATATGTCCTTAAAATGCTTAAAATACAAAAATAGCTAAAAAATTAAAATATGTTTTATGTATATAACTATACATGTTTTAATCATGTATATTTTAAACATATTTTTCAAGATATACCTTGCAAAAATGTTTTTTAGAATGAAAAATATTAAATTTACCAGTAACAAATGCTGCAATGAAACAGGCTTAACAAACAGAACAAGCATATGGTAACATTCTTATCCAAACAAAAATAGTCTTTTAAAGTTAGTATTTTTTTAAAAATACAGATGTAAGAGTTCTGGTTTTTACTTCTAGGGTTCAAGTACACCTGGTAAAACTATTCTGAGAAGTCTGAAACATTTCTTACAGAACAGGGCAATACAAAACTTATTTTGGAATATTTGAACATACACTACTGTCAGCAAGGATAAAAGTCCGAATGGCTATTAAGTAAAAAGAATAGCTATTTTTTAAGGGTTATATAGGTTGAATAGAGAACAACACTGTACATGTGCATGTGTGTACACACATGCTATGCATATCTGTATATGCATTAGCATCGTATTCAGCTACTTGTCCACAAACTGTCTTTCCCTTCAAAGGATTTAGGCACTCCAAAATGAAAAATGCTTAGGAAATAAAGTAAGTGGCAAGCTACGTTCCTGAGTAGTTTGGACATATGATATACAGCATCTTCCTTTCTCAAGTGACAAGCTGTACTGAATGATTAACTTCTCTTTCCTCCTTGGTGACTATCACTTCAGTGATTAGTGACTACAGACCAAGATTTCTAAACTGTCTTGGTGGCAATTTCCTAGTGCAACTGATGGAGAAGCAAATCAGCCAAGGGTAAAAGTTCACTCCACTTGCCTGCTGCTCACCAACAGTAAAGTATTGGTGACAAATCAGAGAAGACAGTCTGTAGTAACCATGAGATGATTACAGTTAGGAGTCAAAGGATGGGAAGAGAAGCATCAGGGATGAGACTCAGGATACCAAACTTCATCTTCTATAAGGAATTACTGTGCAAAATCTCATGAAAAACTGCCATTTGATCAACGGCATGCAAGAAAGCCGGTTCATTTTTGAAGAAATTCCTTGAGAGTTCAGTAACAAATCATCCAATTGTACAGAAGATCTCAAAAATTTGCATAAGGTCAGGCTGGCTAAACAGGGGGTTTCTTACTGAACAAAAATGCAAAACGGGAGTGTATTAGAACTAGAATCAAGGACAAGATACAAAGGTGAAGACTATAGAAGCACTGTGTTAGCACAAAGGTTAGGCCACTTTCAAAGGCCCGAGTCCAGCTGGAGCTAAGGCAAATGAAGAACACCAAGGGCAGAAAGAAGGGGTTCTACAAACATTCTAGTAATTAACTACTCAGAGTAAATGCATGTTTGCGGCTGAATAAGGGAGACAACTGGATGACAGATGGTATTAAAAAAAAAGCCTGAAATACTCAATCCCTTTTTGCCCAAGTCATCATATGCTCCCAACCCCAAAATACATACTTCAAAACCAGCATGATTTGTGAAGAAGATGGAAGGAGTAAGAAACCAACAGGGCCAGATGCGTGACTCTTCATTGATCTAGCCCAGAAATGCTCTCTAAACAGAGATACATCAGTAACTCCTTACTTTAGCTTGCATAAGTTGAAGTGTAGGTTATTGAGTAATCTAGTAATCAGATCTGAGGTATCCCTGGGAATGCAGATAATGAGAAACACACCAAGCGTGGACATGTGCCAGACTGTCCAGTGTCTGGAGAAGAGACAGACATATAGCAAAGTATTTGCAGCATTTGTAGCATGCAATTTAAACACGAGTCTCTTCTGTTCCTTAGAATCTTTTGCTTATTCTTTCAAAAGTCCTGAAGTAGGTAATGTAGGTCAAACACAAAGTATGCCCTGTACAGAATCCCTGACCTTTCCCACCTCACAGGGAGAAATACAGACAGAAAACTTGCTTCCCTAAAATTCCAGTGCTTCATTTCACAACTTCGTAACTTTTAAATCACACCAAAAGAACCCAGAAGACACTGAGATATAACATAAAAATTAGGATAAAATTAAAATAAACCCCACACTAGCATGTGTAACAGTTGTCTGAAGAATGATGTTGAAATTGATGTTGATACTGAAATCTGCTGCTACTACAGCTCGAGCTACAGCTAACCATGACACCAGAAAAAAGTATAATGTATAATATCAAAACCAGCAGGTTTTGAGATACTTCATTTGCAGACTTCATGAAACCAAGATAAAAGCTATGCTGAGACTTTTCACAAGGCAGGGAGATTAAATGAAAGCAATCTGAACCAGTTGTGTTGAAGAAAAGAGTAGAGCAAATTTGGTGTATTTCTGCTGGCTGCATGAGTACTGCTAGAAGCAAGTAAACACACAACTATACCCCGAAGCAGCTGACCTTTGGTTTCCAAGACAACTGGCACAGATGGGCTTGGGACCATGCATTGAGTTTAGCCATAGCCAAGCTTCATACCTGTCCCAGATTGCCTTTAATTCTTAGGTGGTACCCTTGTGATTCTAAACCTAATTTTTGACATAATAATTTCTTTTTTCAGCTTATGGTGGATGAAATAATGTGAGGGTTGTACTGCAGCTTAACATGCGATGGTTTTTTAGTATAATAATAAAAACAATAATACATGTTGCATATCCAGAAACATGGCACAAATATATAGCGCTATGCTTTATGATGTTTGGCCATTTTGAAGGCAGCCAGTTTACTCTAATCCCCTGTAAGAAACTCTCTCAGGACCACGTCCTAGTTTGGCCACAGGTAACTAGCTGACTTGTTCCAAAACAGGACTGAAGAGTAACTTAGCATACACACTGTGTAGAGGTGAGGGGCAGCAGGCAGATTAAGGGCTTAGATCAAAAAAAAAAAACCCAACTGTGCTCCAAGTTTGTCTTATCCCAAAACCAACCAACTCAGGTTAGCCCAAATACTCTGCCAATTTACCTGATCGTTTTACTGATTGAGAGCTCATACTCCAGCATTACTAAGGTAACCTGTGCATTTGAATGTATGTCAGTGTGAATGCATATTGCTGAAAATGACGGTGATTCTTTTTTCTGTATTGTTTATCAGATCAGTCCAACTTGAACACATTCCTGGCATTTGCAAGGGGTGTTTCTTCCTTATTCCTAGGAAACATTAAGCCTTGCTGCAAACAATGGTGATACCAAAATATCTCAAAGGAAGCTCTCAAAATGTATTCTATTGGGAAACAAATATAAAAAAGTCTCCTCTTTCCCTACACATTACAGACAGAAAATAACATACATTTCCTACCTTCATAAGATCAAGCATTACACCACTTAAAATTCCCAAGTATCTTCTCTCTAAAGACTGTGGATGATTGACTGCTGGAAACTGTAAAAATAATATAGCATAAATATACTGTCAATGTAAACACGGTATACATGAATAAGGTATTTCAAAACCAGGAACCACATAATGAATCAAGGCATGTAATTAATGGGAATCATCAGCACTAAAAATGTTAGTGATTCATGAAACAATAAAATAGGATTATAATGAAAATAAATAACTGTTCATGTATAACATGCATTTGTCTAACCAAAGAAAGTATTCTTGACTAGCAGTGCTGTAAGTTAAAATTTAAAACCTAAACATATATGCCAGTGTTTTCAGAATTAGAAGTTAAGGCTGGATTTCCACAGAGGCATAAAAACCCTCATGGATCTAACTTATGCTGATTTTAGAGAAATACGCATTTGAATACCAGAGAAGACTGGAAAAAGACAAACCAAACCAAACCAGCAATCAGCCAGCCAATTGCATTAATCACCGTTTATCCACAGCTATGCAACTGAGATCCAGATGCTTTGTTAGCAGTTCAGAGAGTTGTGGAATTTGCCTAATACTATGCAAGTGTTTCAGTTGCAGCCTGGCTTGATCCCATCCACATCCTAAGTATTTTCTAAAATGTCATCTTAAGCTAAGACATCAAAGCAAGAATACTGACAATAGGAAGCACATAGTGTTCTTGACTAGAGGTACATGAAAGCCATCATTGTATGCTCTAATGAGCTCAAGTCATACATAAAATATGGCAACATAAAATACTGAGTTATGGTTAAAAAAAATCACTGAAAATACAAGAAAGGAACAAAATTCAAGTCAGTGATTAAAACAAACAGCAACAAAACCAAAACATCAACAAAGATGAAGATAAAATTTTTACATGGGTGTTTGCTATGGTATTAACACAGATGAGAACTATATGGTTGGTCTAAAAATGTCAATGAGCAGAAGTACCGAAGACTTGCATTCCTTTACTTTCACTTTTGCATTTTTCAGCTCTCACATCTAGGGCTTGCCTATATTTACATGATCACATTCCTCAGATTAAATACTACCATCAAACCTATGCTTTAAAGAGCAACCCAAAATTAACACTCATTTCCAAAAATGCATTTTATTTGGAAGCAAACTGCATTGCGTGTGCACTGTATACGTGTGTTAGACCACTATGAACTGCTGCCAATTGTTTGTACTAGCATTATTTTTCATAAATTATATTATGCGAGCTTTGAAGGAAAATGAAAGAACATTAGTTTAAATGTTTTTGCTCCTAAATAGTCTCTATAATTCTCTGTAAGTCTCTATAATTTTCTTTTTACTCTGCTTTCTTTTGAAATGGCTTACTAATGATTAAGAATTTTTAAGTCCAAGTCTGCTGTGTTCATCTTAGATATCAATTTAGTTGAATCATGGCTTCCATGCTTCCTCCACTTTTTACATGAACCAAATGGCAAAACATACTTGTTTTCATGAAGAATGGCTATCATAAAGAAGATTTTACATCTGGAAGGATCAAGGAAACATGAAAATGTCCCAAAGCCATGTAAAGCGGGAATAAGAGATGGCTATTCACTGGAATTGTCCAGATTCTCTAGCTTATTTATAATTTATTTGTAGAACAATATTTACAGCCCTACATTATCACTCACATTCCATAAAGGCATGAGCCTATTGGTACTTTACTATCCCATATTATTTTATTTCCTTAAGCATTCAACATCCCATGAATATTTCTCCTTCGGACTGAAAAGAGATTACTAATACCCCCTAAGCCTCAGAACTGAGGAAAACTGTACGTATACATACATTCTTGGAGGAAATGTGTAGAAAAGACAGAAAGTTTGTAAATGTGCATCTGTATTCATGTGCATGTGGTGCTGGAGTGTTCGTATTAGAATTTTAAAAATCCCATGCTATGGTATAGCAGTACTCACAGTTATGGTAATGTAGAAATTCACAAAACTTAAACATACGGATAAACAATTCCACAGCACGGCTAGCTTCAATCTTGTGAACACCCAGAGCCAGATCCAGCTTGTAAATAATAATTTGCATGATTACAGCTTACCTTCTATCTACTATGCAATAGAAAATCTTCCACTACTAAACACTATGCTACATTCACAAAAATGTACTTTTAAGGTTGTCTTATAGCATAAATCTCATGATGTAACTATTGAATATCACCTTCAGAAACCTTTTTTGTTTCCAGTATTTTCATCTTTAAGCCATTATTCAGATTTTACTTAAATATTTAAAAAACACTCTTTATTCGAAGGCATATGTCACTGTCATCATCACTAGTATCCTGACTACAGATGGAGCTAAGAAGGCAGCAACATGCAACATGTTTGAGGGCAAGTAATAAACCACTGATCCAGGATGAGAGCAGAAACTCACAACTCCCAGCCCTGTGTTAATCACATTAAGTCCATGCTCTCTTCTTGAATTACTGTATTTTAAAGCTACAAAACAAAGATACTTCAATCTCATCCTAAGACATTACAGAGCATTTATCCAAACTAGATTACACTGCACAATTAAAACTGCTGTAAAATAGTGGAAGAAGCAGTAATTTATTTTGCTTACAACTTTTAAAGCATTGCTTTCCTGATAAGGGGTTATAAATTTTTCAAACAGGAAATCCTATCCAGCCCACTGTTCTAGACAGGATCAAATATAAATAGGAACTTGCAAGAAATGCTCACCTAGTAATTATTTTAAACCCTTCACCAATGGAGATCTACAAGCTTCAACAAAAACTCTTAGGAATTAGCTATCCTAATATCTAAAATAATTATCATAACACCTTAAGCCAAGTATTTATTTTCTTATCATCAACAGCTAAACCAAATCAATGACAACTTTTAAGACACTTTAACACAACCAGGTCCCCTCTCTTTCCTGTTATCATTCTCTAGATTTTCTCTTTTACAGGGTAAAACTCAAATCTTGAGTCTTTAGCACAGATCAGGTCTTCTAAAACCTTTCTATGCCTTTTAATGGGTTTTTACACTAATGGTATCAGACCATTTGTTGAACAAAGATTCACCTTTCTAAGCAACATTCATGAATAAAAAATGCCAACCAAAACTGAGTTATAACATAAACATGAGTACAATCACTGACCAGTATTGTTAAAGATAACAGAGCTATTACTTATGTATATTGCTTCTGGGATTTTGCCATATTGCACATACCAGCTTGAGCAGCTTCTTCACAGTAGTGTGTCTGTCATTACATGTTATGAGCAAATCCCTGGAAGGGGAACAATGCTAAGACTAGAAAGAGCTTTTTTACTCATGTGGCTTACATCAACTCTCCAGGACTATAAGTCAAAAGGCAAAATGCTCTTCTGCCAGCAGCATCTATGGCTTAGATTATTCCAACACAGTAACCTCAAGATACCAGTCATGAATTTTCCATACATAGAACTGACAGAGCTATGTCGCTAAATTTCACATTTGCAGGGTAATGCTAAGCTGGGTATAAATGCTAACTTGCATGTCTAAAAAGTAAAAGAAATGGAAGAAAGAAATTTATTCAAGTGTAAGCAGTAGAAATAACACATTCATAAACTCAGTACGGGTGTGATCAGAATTTTACTTTAAATTATGAATGCCTTATAGTCTAAATATCCTATACCTTCACAGAAACACATGCAATACATAATGCACACTGTAAATGAAAAGAACTTTCACAGCAAGAACAACGATACTGTAAATATTGTGTGAATAAATAAAATAACAAAGAAAAAAAGAACAAAGCTTTCTCTTACCCGCAAGCCATGGAAGCGTGGGTTGCTGTAGAAGAGCTTCATCTGCTCGGCTGGCAGTGGGCCTAGCACCTTCTGAATGGTAAAGAGTTGGTCAATCTCACTCTCACCAGGAAACAAGGGCTGCCCATCACTTAGCTCTCCCAGGATACAGCCTACAGACCACATATCCACAGCCTTTCCATAAGGGGCTCTGTAAAGTGAACACACAATGTCGTCTTTCACTGACACTCTCTTCCTACTGAGCTGTTTCAATTTACAGGCCATATTTCTCACAGCCCGCTTCCTTACAACACAGAAAAATAGACTTTGATATTAAAGGAACTACTTCAAATACCAAGCCCTCTGTTTCTGCCATGGATTGCCTGACGTATCACTGCCTGAGATGGCAGAAAAAGAATTCTCAAGTACCCCAGGGGATCTGGCTACCTTTGTGAAAAATCTTACGTACAGGAATAGTGTTCTGACTGTGAAGCAGTTACCATTCCCAGTTAAACTACCATTAACTTCTCTGCTTTTGAAAGGATTAATGACTCTGCTCTATTTCTGCATTACATTTCTTTTTCTATCGTGCTTAACAGGTGGCTAGGCATCCTGGATTTGGCCACTGGGAGAACAGAAATGATATAAAATCTTTGTTGCAGCACTCACACAGTGGAATTTTTAATTAGAGAGAAAATAGAATGTCCCTGTAAACTATTTCTTAAAAAACCACTGGTGAGGAAGCAGTGAAAGCATCATAAAATAGGTAATTCCTGTTTAGGAGCAAAATCACAGGAGGGCATTTGGGGAGGAATTCTGATGTGTAGTCTCTGTGTGCACAAGCAATGTTGTGTGGTAAGGAAGACGGTGCCTAGAATTCTAAACTACTAGTAACAAAAGATGCTAGGTCAGCAATGAAGAAACTTAACAGAAGAGGCAACATGGATACTCTGGTCAGGAGAGACTATAGACTTGAAGCTGATTTGTAAGACATGTAGGACAAAACTGGAATGTAGAGAATGGAAGTTTGTGTGAAGGGAGTTGTAGATTACTGTGACATTCATTCTGAAGTCACAAACACTGAAGAAGTAGAAAATCAGCGGAGAATGACTCTTCATCAGAGGTTGTAGCAATAGGACAAGGGGGAATAGGTTTTAACTTGAACAGGGGAAGTTCACGTTAGACATAAGGAAGAAGTTCTTTACTGTAGGGTGGTGAGGCACTGGAACAAGTTGCCCAAAGAAGTGGTAAATGCTCCATCCCTGGCAGTGTTCAAGGCCAGGTTGGACAGAGCCTTGGGTGACATGGTCTAGGGTGAGGTGTTGGAAATAGATGATTGTAAGGTCCTTTCCAACACTAGCTATTCTATGATTCTATGACAGTTCATGATTTTCACTCTAAGATTCTGTTCCTTGGCAAGTTTGATTACCTGCCTACCTCAACTGTACAACATGTAATGCATTATATACTTGTGGTGGTTCATTGTTCCTACTACAGATTGATGCAACTCCTTTTCTGTATGCTTGAGTTCTTGCTTGTTAAATCTGCAAAAAAATTTCGTAAACATCCAACTTACTCCAAGAATTTCTGTTGCATGTTTAGGGTTTGAGCAGAATGACTGGAGAATCCCTCTCATGTAAAAGGAAAAGCATATAAAAAGAATAAAGACTGGAACAAAGATTGAACCAAAACCATATCTCACTGACTGTCTTTCTGAAACTTTTAATCCAACAACTCAGCCTCTGTTTCAAGATATTTTTCAGTTACAGCTGGCTTGCCTATTTCTGGAATAAGACAGCACCAAGTGTTGGAGGTGACAAATCCTATGCTAAATCTGTTCCTTTGCTCCTTCCTTATGATGTCCTTCAATAAATTATGCCTGCCTAGTAAAAAGCTACCATCATCCTTCTGAGCCTTTACCAGCACTTCAGCAGTGCTGGTAAAGGGTAACTGGAAATGAAAACCAAATTATAGTTTTGACTGAAGGGATGAAGAGGAGTGTAGTGTGATGAAAGATGCACTACCATTGCTTTGCGACATCTATCACAAGGATCATGGAATATCTTAAGCTACAGGACTACCATAGAAACCTCTTATGAAGGGAATAGGCAGGCTGAACTACAGCTGTTATAATTCAACTTTATATTTTAATCAGTTAAACACTGCTCAGCTCAAGACAGATCAACATGTCAATGACTCATACTGACTTACTAGAAACAGAAAAAAATTAATGAAAATCTGAAAGCCTTTTGAAATATTCTCTTTAAATCAACAACAGCTCTCAACAGAGTGGATCTTACAAAAAGTGCTTGAAAAAAAATAATACAAAGAATCAGTCAAGATTTATCATCATAGTTCTACAAATTGTACTTACCCAAGCAAGAGTTCAGGTGAGCGGTACCATCTGGTAGCCACATATTCTGTATAGTTAGCATTGCTTCCTTCAGAGAGATTACGAGCAAAGCCTGTCAATGAAACAGTGTGAAAGATTATATCCTATTTTAAATACAACATGCTTAACACCTCGGATTTTGGCAGTTAAGAGATCACACCTATTTATATAGAAGTAAATTGTTTACAACTCCTAGTGTTGAACAATTTCTGCAACAATTGTTTGTCTGCAGAATTGCAAGCTTTTATTGGTAAAACAGTGAAAGTGAGCATGTCTGTCTTAATGACTACCTTATTTGTGTACTCTCCTCAGAAGTCTGTGGGGTTTTGCTATTACTTATGGTGCTTTGCCATAATCAAAACAGATCGATAAAAGTTACCTGTCAGTTTGTCATGCAAGTTATTGAACTATTGCCACTAAATGTCACTGAGATGCTGCTTGCAGAATTCATAACACTAGAAACAGTGCTCTTCCAATCACGAATCCTAATTTTGCAGTCTCAATGCATTCAAATTTTTAAATTGGTCAAGAAACCATGTATCATTCTCATCTAAGGACACTCCCTCCCTGAGGATGAGACTGGCTGACCTGTAGTTAGGATGTGGCATTAAAACTTGGTCCAAAATTCCTTTCAGTGAAATCCCTGAGTCTTTCCCTCATTGTATGAGTGATGAAGAAACAATAAAAATTCCAAAGCGTTGCAGAGGTATAAGGCATAACTTAATTTTCAGAATCAGTAAGTGCTACTTCAACGCAAAATTCATTTTTCTTTATCTGAGTTCTTACGCAGAAGCTGCCAAAATCTCTTTTCCCTCACAACTTTGGTTGCAAGGTTGAGATTTTGATTTTATATTTTTATTTTTTTTTTAATTCTGAAAGCGTATCCCATTTAGCAGCTTTGTGTGAGGGAGCCCAGCCACTGTTGTTATGATAAATGTGTTAATGGCATAGGTTACAGCTGTTGCTTTTGTCAAGACAACTCTATCTTCAAGAGTTAGTAAACTAAAAGGCACGTATGATGAGGAACAGATTATTTTAAGGTTGCCCCAAAATAATAATAATTCTGTTTTGTTCCCATGAAGTCTAATGAACATTACTGATGCTACTGGAGAAAAGCTGGAGAGGAATTTTTTACTACTTGTAACACTGGGATTGAGCAAATTTCTAAACATTACTATATTTAGAACTGGTTAGGCAGCCCTGTTCCTGTTTCAAATTACATGACCTATCTGATTGATCTTGTTAGTGAAAAATCTTTCATTCATGTATTTAAAGAAGAGAGGGAAGATAACCAGGAGCTACACCGAAGAATTGGGACTGCCAAAATAAACAGTTGGAAGTCCCAAACTGAAGGGTGGTAGGAAATAAGGAAAGGTGTGACATGATGCAAATAAACTCATGTGCTGATATAACGCATGAGCCTGGAAGCCCACAACCTCATGTGCACC
This sequence comes from Agapornis roseicollis, assembly GCA_002631895.1. Classification (NCBI taxonomy): domain Eukaryota; kingdom Metazoa; phylum Chordata; class Aves; order Psittaciformes; family Psittacidae; genus Agapornis; species Agapornis roseicollis. The sequence goes on along the minus strand of NDXB01007195.1, from coordinate 13,410 downwards.
AGAAAAACCAACAAGTCAAGGATGCATCCTCCTCCCTCCAAGCTATTTTATTGGAATCTTGTCACACTCGGGAGCTACTATGTCCTAACCAGTAGCTAACATAGTCTGAAAAATCAGCCCTCAATTTTACAGGATAGGCACAGCATGGATTTGATGTGGCAGGACAGAAAGGAATATTACTGTCATGGGCTTCAGTATTGGGTGATGTAAGAAAGACTTCTATGGATTCACTACTACACTGACTCTATGACACCATGCTGAAAGGTGATGGACAGGATAATTCAAAAAATATAATACTTCCTAAGGACTTCTTTTGTTTTATTGTGGTGGAGTCAGGTTATTGTTTCTTCTTCCAAACTGTGCTATCAGGAACAATTTTATGATACAAAATAAGATAAGGTAACCAGGGAGAAGATTATACCCAACTCTAAACAGTGAGAAGGAATAGATTAGAAAATCAAGACAGAAGATGATTTGGGTGAGAGCAAGTACGAAAGCAATAGCACTTGCAAATACATCGTGATGCATGAAGAGAGAAGCAGCAAAATAAGAATTTTCAAGGATGGACTTTAAACAGCTCAGACACAGTAAGAGAGATGTCAAGAAAAAAGGTGTAAGGAGAAAAGGAGAAGATTGAATTATTTACAGAGAAAATTTATAGAGAAAATAAGGTAAATTTATATTAGACATAAAGTAAAACATTCTAGCATTTTAATGACATGTAAGTATTCTAATGTACTCAACATAAAAAGTACATGGAGCTGTTGGAACAAGTCCGGAGGAGGGCCACGAGGATGATCGGGGGACTGGAGCATCACCCTTACAAAGATAGGCTGGGAAAGTTGGGGCTGTTCAGGCTGGAGAAGAGAAGGCTGCATGGAGACTTCATAGCAGCCTTCCAGTATCTGAAGGGGGCCTATAGGGATGCTGGGGAGGGACTCTTCATTAGGGTCTGTAGTGACAGGACAAGGGGTAATGGNCAGGCTGGAGAAGAGAAGGCTGCATGGAGACTTCATAGCAGCCTTCCAGTATCTGAAGGGGGCCTATAGGGATCCTGGGGAGGGACTCTTCATTAGGGTCTGTAGTGACAGGACAAGGGGTAATGGGTTCAAACTTAAACAGGAGAGGTTTAGATTGGATATAAGGAAGAAATTCTTTGCTGTGAGGGTGGTGAAGGCACTGGAATGGGTTGCCCAGGGAGGTTGCGAATGCTCCATCCTTGGCAGTGTTCAAGGCCAGGCTGGACAGAGCCTTGGGTGGCATGGTTTAGTGTGAGGTGTTCCTGCCCATGGCAGGGGGTTGGAACTAGATGATCTTAAGGTCCTTTCTAATCCAAACTATTCTATGATTCTATGATTCTAATAGATGCTTAGAAACAATAGGTAACCACCACTATTCCGAATTTCAAGAGAAAGCTAAGTGAACACCTGTCAATAGTGACACAGACATGCTTAATCCTTTATTTGAGTAGGTGTAAGAACTAGAGAATTTCTTTAAATCTTTTCCAGTCCTGTGTTTCATTATTTCTATGCTTACGCATCATACAGAGATTAAGAGATTGCTAAAACAAGTAATTCTGAAACCATGGTGTTGAAACAGCAAACACATTAATCAGAAAACCTATTCCCAGCAGTCAGATGCATCTGCTGTAATCGGCATTTTGTACTGTTTTCTTTTTTCCACTCCTATTGGCAGAAAGGACACCCACACAACACGTGTCCAGGCAAGCACCACATTCAGTCTCATTTTTATCTAGCACGATATGTACAGAACACATGGCACAAAGATTATGAAGAATTATTTTGTTAAAAATTTATGAACTTTTCTATTCAGACTGTTTTGTCCACTGTGCTACTCAGAAACATCTAATTACTTCTATATACACATCGGGATGGATGCATAAACCTCTTCTTTGCATTTGCTGTCATATACAGAATGTGGCACTGTATGTGACAAGTACTTGTGCTTCAAAATAAGAATGAATTTAGGTACATAGACATTTTATAAGGTGAATTCTTATCTCCTAACCTGTACATGTTCAGGAAACACTTGTGGCTAATATTGTTCAGACATTTTACAGTAATAGCTTAAACTACAAGCAATAATGTCAATTAGCCATAAGCCTGAAAAATTAAAACTGATTGCAAATTATAAGAATTACTTGGAAATTTAAATTCAACTAAATCTAAAATATTGATCAAAATTCACACTAACACACATAAACAGTAAGAAAACCAGAAATTCTCACAATTTAGTCTTCTTTCCTTGAGACTGTGCTGAGCACCATGAGTACATTCTGTTTGTATGTATTTTCTAACAGTAGAAGGAAAATACAGCTAAGCATACAGCGTGAGCAAAAGCAACGGACCATGAATGTCACTGCTAGTAGAATTCACATCATCTAGTGAGAAAACGGATGTCCAGAACACAATTGTACTATTTGTTCAGCTTTATATTTTCCTGTAATACTGTTGCACAGAGGATGTTGACATGAGTTCACACACAAAGATCTGTTAGCTGACAGCATATACAAACGCTAATGGTGAATTTGACTTGAGGGAGGGAGGGTGAGGGCAAGGGAAGGATCTTCCCTATTGACAGGGAAGGAGATGAGGGTGAACAGCCCCCATGAGGACCTCATTGGGTGTTCTTGCTTGCGATGTCATTAGTCCTGATTGGAGCAGACATTAGTCAAAGGCAGGTGTTGCCTGCTGACTGATTGTTAAACTCTGCGAAAGGCAGCAATTGGGTCCTGTGCTCCCTAGCCATGCAAAGCTAGCGTGGAAAGGGAGCAAGGTGTATGCTACACCAGCCTCAGTGGGAGAGTCCTGACTTGCTAACCCCAGAGGGGTTTCCTTTGCATGGGGGCAAGGCCCTGATAAGGAGTGTAGGGTAAGAATAAAATCCTGCCCACCCGCTCTGCGCAATGGTGCCGGGGTAGCCTGGGCATAGAGCTGCCAGGGGATGGTGGCCACAGCACTGCAGACAGGAGGTCTGTCAATACCAAAAAGACAAAGGCACCAAAAAGGCAAAGGTAAGGATGGCACCACACACCCTACCCTGTCAGAACTGTGAAGCTCCTTATAATGCAGAATAAATTGCCCTTAATTCAAAGTATTCACATAGACAAAATCTAAGGCTTTTCCTAGAATGTTTATTGTTTCAGAATGCTTAAGCAAAAATGCCTTTAGGATTGAAAGAAATAAGCAGCACTGCAAATGAAAAATGCCTTTTCTGTGTTCCTAAAAAACCTGTTTCAATCTTTTTTTTTTTTTCACAGTTCTTTTCATTCAGAATTGCAGAGGTTTGAAATGACAGCTTACAAACCACTCTCATGAAAAGTGCCCTTGGGTAGCACTATAGAATTGTTTTTTTATTTACCAAGCCAAACTGTAAGCTTTTTAGAGGGAAAAATACTTTGTTCTGTGTTTATGTAGCATTCAGAATAAAAATAGACTGTTGGAAAAGCATACACTCTGCTCTGTTGTCTCCTGGGGATTACTCACATGGGCAAAGTTTGACTTATGCTTGTGTGCTGATTCTTCAAAGCCATAAAGCTGACATTAAACAGGTATTTACAGGTCAGGAAACACCAGAGTTAACATTACATATACAACTCTGACTCTAACCTCCGCCCATTCAGGCATTAATCATATGTGGACATGCTATTCTTTCATTAATGTAGCCACAAAATTTGACCTATAACTACACACATAACAGTCCTTGAAAGCCAGTTGTTCAAAAAACAAAACCTGTCAACTTACTGTATCTTTACTAATTATCTTTTAAATACACAGGACAGATACACCTACAGTTTGGTAGCCCCCTAATCAGCTTGTCATCTGCGGTTTTGTCAGCTGGGTGCCAAAACCCCTGGTAGTAAAAGCCTTGTCAAATTTAAGAAAAGATAAATGCAGCATTTCTAACTACATTTTAATACATGTGTATAACAGGGCATGAAAACTAAGCCCACAGGTCTTTTGAATAAAGAACTAGCCACCAATCTGAGGAAGCAACCAATTCTGACCACTAAGAGGGTTTTAAACTGCACATATTGTAGAACTCCTATAAGGATAAGGCAAAACTCCACTGCAAGAGATTTTATTTAAAGAGGTTAAGAAGCAAATATCTATTGAACTTACCAAAGTCACACAACTTCAGCACATCATTGTGGCTTATTAAGAGATTCTCTGGCTTGATATCTGGAGTATCAGAGTGGGATGGGAGAAAAAAGAAAAAGCCATTAACTTCTCTTTTTAATTCTGAACTTTGTCAACAAATATTATTTCATTATAACGTATTTAGAGTTATTCATGCAATCATAAACGAAGCAGTACAAGAGCAACTGCTGAAACAGCTTCCAGCTATTCAGTTTGTGAACATGCAAAATAAATTTCCTGCCTTTTGAAGTCTTTTTAAGTGTTTCCCAACAAAATACTGGAATCTAAAAGGTGCTTACAGATATTCCTGGGCAGCAAACCAATATAGAGAATATTGCAAAATACTACAAAGAACTGGCATTTAATTACCCACTTAACCAATCAAACACGTGTTGTGCTCAACATTTTCAGTTATGATGATCTTCTTGATCATCTCTTGTCTGTTGTTTACAAAAATGTGCTGTCTAGCTTTAAGCCTGGTGTTTGGTTTTTTTTTTATTCCTGTATGGATATTGTATCCATGTATGCTGTATTTTTCTAAGTATATTTTATGAAACATTTCATACTCTTGCTTATGCTTGATCAGTCTTAAATATAGATAGCATACTGCATGGGAAATTTAATTTATTGGAAACATGAATTAGAAATGTTACTCTTGGAAGGCCACAAAGCAAAATACAATTTTATTAAATAAACCACATGAAACTAGATAAAGTCACACATCAAGATATGTGCACTTTAAGTGCTTGACGCTTAGAGGAGAAAGTAAATATACAGAGCTAAACTCATGGAAGCTGGGAGGAACTGCCTTAAGAAGTAAAACACAGGCTGGACCAAGCTTTAAGTTTTGGGTTATTTTCCTCCTAATATTCTACTATCACATTCAAAAGTGAAATGACTAAGCACCATGAAATGTTAAAAAAAAATACCTTTTCCTTTGGTAATGTCTGTGCTGCAGTTTTACTTCACTGTGCATATGATAAAACATTTATACCATATCCTACAGACTGGACAGCAAGCTTTACATGTAGACAAACTGAATTATAAAATGATCTGAAGTCACGCATCAGACTTAAAAGCCAGCTAAATTTACAGCTTTTCTTTTCTGTTGATATAAAGCAATTGTTTATATTTACATCAAATGCAAATTACTTCAAGTCGTAACATCTTTCCCTTTAGAAAGCAAATTCCTAGCTAGGCTTATTTCCATGCAGGGAACTATATACTTACCTCTATGAACAATATCATTCTTATGGCACCAATGAATTGCTTTAATTAGCTGGTAGATATAGCTTTTCACTTTTTCTGGTGGAACTCCATTTGGCATTTCTTCTAGCAATTCAAGCATATTCTAAATGTTTAAAACACACGTTATTTAATATGAAGTTGCACTTTAGTTGCTAGAATACTTTCAGCATTTTGATGCAACGTACTTAAGGCCACTGAGCTTGGCTGTGCAAAAATCAATAGCTACACACTAAAGGAGTGTATTTTAATCACAAGCATACTAGTACCTAATCTCATTCTAGAGAAAGCACTTGTGAATATAATAATCCTTAAAGGTGAACCACAACTATAATACAAGTCCTTAAAGGACCACTCATGCTAAAATTTCTAAAAAGTCCTCTTTGTTACAAAAATTTGCTCAAACAGAACTACCAGGGCAGTGTGGTTATATGAAAATTTTAGTAGAGCACAGAACTTTGTAAATATCCAATGGGGCTTTAACACACTCTTCTTCATTGTGAAGCTAGTTTACTGCTTTGACTGGGCCATGATTAATCGCAAACCATGTCTGTACGTGAATGGGTATAGTTAAAGCAACACAAGCCTTTTAGTGAAAATGAAGTAACAGATATAAAACGTCTCATAGGTGCAAAAATAGAAACCTAGGGCATATCCTGTAGCTATGTAACAGCAATACTAATCTTAGACATATTTGCACTACAGTAGCTATGGCCATATTAACTGCTTTATGGATATACCTAGGGAAGTATATAAATTGACTGCTTATACTAACAAATTTCCTCTTTGAAAAAGGACACTTAGATTCCCATTATGTTAGCAAATGTCTCCAATTTTGCACAATTACAAGTACAGGGTATTTTTCACTCTGAATCCTGAACAAATAACAAGTAGCAGCAGCCCACTTGAAGAGAGAAAAATCTTATTTACTGCACACTGAAATAGAGATAAGTATTTTGGATATGCTGCCATTCACAACTCATTCAATTATGGATTTGAGCATCTGTAGATTTTTCATTTAAAATATATTTACCTTTGACAAACGTTTTCTTTAATTGTAGAATACATTTTTTGAGGTTTCTCTTGCAAAATATTTTAATGAATACACATATATGGCAAAACAAATGGAGACTTACAATATTTGGGGAAAAAACAAACCAAACCAAAAAACCCCACCACCTCTAAGTTTTAAAATCTGTGAACAAATTCTGAAACATGTGCTTGAGTATAAATTTCCTTAGAAATACACCTCAGATCTGAGTAAAAAAAAGAAAATCTGTTGAGGAATCACATTGATTTTAGTTAGACTCTTGTCCACATAGAGCCTGTGGATCTGGATAAGTAAGTCAAGAAGTCAGTGTTACAAATAGGAACCAAAATAGTAGCATCAACACAGCAAGACATAATCTTATATAAAGACATTAACTAAGGAGATGTTGAATAAAGGTGAATTCAAGTAATCTGGATTTGAGTTTTGCAGAGCTAAGATTCCCTAAAGGACACAAGGTGCTCATCACAAGTTAAAATAAAAATTAGCTTACTATAGCACATTTTATTTAATTCTTCCTACTCTCCCCTCATTCAAAAATACAGAAATCATCCAGGTCTTCAAAGAAGCTATTTGACATATCTGAAAATGAGAAACGTTCATGGATGGTGATGCTTAACTGAAAACAAATGCAACTATTTACACAGAAATTACATTAGGCACAGACTGCACATAATTTCCACCTTTATCATTATATTATTTTATTCTGATGCAAATAATGTTAAGATATTGTAGCCTGGTGTTCTTACCAATATTAACTATATTTGAAGTAAACTCTTTAGCAGATCAATTCAATGTCTTTTACTTATGCTGCTCTTCCAACCCACTGCTATGGACACCATATACAAGTCAACTATAATAGAAAATTAAATGTATGTTCTAAATTGGTGTGTGATGAAAGGCATTCCACATGTCTGGAACAGTTACAAGGAACATGGGTGGAACAAGCCACATTTTGGATGTTAGAGCTATGATCCACTACATCAGAAGGTGCTGAGCTGCTGGTAAAAAACAAAACTGATTTCAGCCAAACTGTGGGCTAGTACTGGTCACCTGACATTATGCAATAAAGTTGTATGACATAATAAATTGACAATTACATAAAGGAGACACAGTATTTAGGGTCAGGAACCTTTAAACAAGAAAGGATTGACTGAAGAGGACTAGCACTCAGCTAAACTGAAACATCACACTGGCAGATATTAAAGGAAAATTTCAGTCAAGGGAGCAATATCTTTTGAAAGCTACAGAGACCCTTATATTTAAGTTTGTGCTTATTTTTACTGTGTGTATCTGGATATCGCCTATTTCTTTCCAGGAAGAAATTCTAAATGCTTAGAATACAGATGGAAGGCCTGCCTTCATCACAAAAGTTGCAAAATGAAAACACCTCCCCACCTACCCCAACCCACCAACAAACAAAAAAAAAATATAACAACAAGAAAACCCAACAAACCAATCTATTTTAGGTTGTTTCTCCCTGGAAACAGACAAGGGTGTTTGGCAGTAGTAGGCCAATCTAAGGAAATTCTGGAATTGTTTCAAATGAGGTCAGGATTGGAGATAATGACAGTGATCTTTGCCAAATCCCTCTGAGCAACTATTGATAGTGGCCTTGTTACAGAAATACACACACAAATCCTATTTTTAACAGGGAAACATAGAGAAAGTTGAAACAGATTCCAAGGTCAAAAGTCTATGATCTTGCTTTGAAAGTACATGAAGATTCATTAAACAACATAACGCAGGACAGTTAATCAGCTTTACAATTAAACAGTTTGGATAGGTGGGGTTTTTTCCATATGATATATATTCCAGTTTACATAATTTGAACATGTTTGCTTTTATACATGCAAGAACTTTTTCTTTATATGAACACATGAAGTGAAAACAATAATAAAGTTACCAGTACCGCTTTCTCACGTAAATGTCTAATTGCAACAATTCAGATTGCATTAAAGTTTCTGCTGTTCCTTTTACAGGTTAGAATAGCTTAATTTTTAAAAGTAAAAGTAATTTCAAGCACTTCTGCAGCTAACTGACGATATAACTGTGGCAAGGATAGTAAAACCCAACTCACTTTTTCCACATATTCAAAAACTAAGTATAATTTTCCTCTTCTTCTGAAGGCTTCCTTCAGCTCCACTATGTTCTCCTGCTTCAAAGTGCGAAGCATTTTAAGCTCTCGTAAAGTGGTTTCTTTGACTTCTTCATTTTCTAGAGTGCAAAGTAAAAGAAAAAAAAAAAATCCCAAGTAACAAGTGTTACAAAACTTCATTTTGAACCCCAGTTCTGTTTCTAGATACTACAGAGAAAAAGGCTGATTTTCTAGGATGGAGTCTGCTGCCTGCATGCTTCTCCACTGGAAGAGAGATAACTGGTGACTGTGCTGTCACTATACAACTCTCAGAGACTTCCCATCACTACATTCTACGTTTTCAGTGGCAGAAAATGTTGCAAGAAACAAATGATTTGCATTTCTATTATTTTCATTATGAAGAGCACTAAAATGCTTAAAAAAAAAAAAAAAAAA